>JAZHYW010010902.1:0-17185 GCA_037355805.1 Ixodes ricinus | reverse complement strand
TAGGGCTGGGCAATTGATCGATTAACCTTCCGATTAATCGATTAAGGCTTTAATCGCGATCAAATTTTTTAACCGGTTAATCGGTTTTTTAATCGGTACTCAAAAGAAGTCCGTTCCCAGCCAGGTGCTATGAGCAAGGTTCAATTCTCGCGCTCGCGAAGCGTCACGTGTTCGAGGATATACATTACAGTTCTGCCGAGGCCAGACGAACAAGCCGGGCCCGCAATTGATCCCCGCGTGACCGCGAAACTTCAAGTGTTGAGGATCTATTACACATCCTGCCCAGGCAAGACAAGCGAGCAGAAAAACAAGCTGGGAAGCTAACAACGCCATGGTTACTTGTTCCAGTATTCGGCACGTAAAAATGGACGAGTTCACGAGTATGAGAGGCAATCTCACTCGAAAGTTTGGGTTTAAAGTAAACTCCAGCGGTGAAGTTTTTAACTCAAAGGAAGTCCACTGCATCATCTGCAAAAAGCCGTTTTCGTACAGTGGAAACGTAAGTTCGCTTCAGTATCGCACAGGCGAACCACCCATGTAGCTGCAGCAAGGACCATCCGCCAAAACGCAGACAACAATCAACGCCTTCTCATCGAGGTTCCTTTCTCTGAACAAAGAAGAAAGCATCGCCCAAGCCCTGACTACAGTGAACTAGAATATAGGGGTAGTGGAAAAAGCGTCGGCGCCGACCCATTGGCTGTGTGAAGCCAGAAGTGTAGACTGCCGCGAGTGGCGCTGTTGTCGAAATCCGGAGGACTTGGCTACTGTAACATGGGATATGGCGTCGCGTACGTTCTCAGATGGTTTCTGTGGTGTCTGTGGTCGTTTTCGCGATTTGTTTTCGTGAATGTCAAGGGCTTGGCATTGTGATTACATTGGTTCGAGTCTTGTCGCTAAGCAATGAAAACGAAGAGAAAGAAGACGGATCCACACCGCTACGCGCCAGCATGCAAGACTGGTTACCCCGGTTTTCACTACATTGCCCAAGTAAGCATTAAACATTAATTCATAGACGTTGAAACACCCATAAAGCATACATAGGCCACACTAATGAACCGCTAAGATCAAAAACAGCTACGCTTGGCGCGAACTTCGCTGGCAGGAGTGCTCCGGAATCGAACACCAGCGCTACCTGGTAGGTTCTACACGAAGCGCCTCACCTGGATGCCGGCTATTTTTCCACTACTTCTATTCTAGTTCACTGTACCCTCGACTTCTTGTCTTTTTGTCGGAGAATGTGGAAAAACTTCTTTGTCTTCGGAGCTAGAGCAAAAAAATGTGAGTCTTTGAATCGTTGAACTACATGTATCCTCAATTCTAAATGTCCTTGGCGCCGTGTAACAGAGAATAAAATAAGTCTTCAAAGGCAAGACAAGTTGTTGCATTTTTTAAATATATTATTTGAAAAAACTAACACAACCGATTAATCGATTAATTAATCGATTAAAGGGTGGCGATTAATCGGGTTAAAATTTTTAATCGACGCCCAGCCCTACTCTCTCTCTCTATATATATATATATATATTATATAAGTGTTCATGATGGGAGCTTTTTGCTTCCGTGAGCGTATACATAAAACGTATTGGTGATTATTAAATGATCTTGGCTGCATGCATGTACTACTTCATTCTATTTTATGTATTATGCCCGCGCGTTGCTTGTTCCAAGTAATGGCCTACACTATCACTTACCTAATTCATTAAATGTAAAGAAGTTGGTAATTGCAACAATATGCCTGGGAGCTGTATTAAACGGTATTGACATATAGGCGGTCGATCCTCAAAAATACAATATTGGAGCTAATTTTGTTTTTGTTTTTTCGTGACTTCGAGGTAAAACCTACTAATAACAAGTGTGATAGCGAGATGGGTATCGTGTATATTTCCTCACCGGCTCTTTCTGCACTCTTATAACTTTTTCAAGAGGGAGTACCTTGTACCCTGAGCACTCCGTCTACTTTGTCTCTGACGTGAGTAGCTGCTTCCAACACCAAATCACAATAAAAAGCAAAAGAGGAAACACTTATAGGTTCATTTCAACGCAACCATGCATACTCGTACTCAACTCAAATACCATAGCAAAAAAAAAAAAAAGAAGATAGTTTGGCTTTTTGAGGAATGTTACTAATTTTCTCTTCGTGTGTTGAGTTACGGTATATGTAGGTGCACCTTAGATTAGCTTTATGTTATTTCATCGACTCGTACCTGTTTCAAAAGTCGAAACCATCGTTTATTCCTTCGACAAACAAATCTTGTAAGAACTACTTCGCGCAACGCGTAAGTAACGCGCGTAAGTAACGCGCGGTGTAACAACTAGCATAATTGCCTCTATTTTCACCGTGAACCACAGCTCCATCCAATAATGACCTACGACAATACACCACCGATTCCGGTTTGACCAGATTCCCGGAGTCTGTTGTTGCTCATCTTCCATTTCCGCGATATCGATTCATCATCGGGCGATTTGCTTTCTCTCACTATTATCCCCGCACTGCCTCTCGCCGATAACAGCTATCAGCATATACATGTTCGCAAGGTCCGACGACCGATTCGAATTGCAAATGCAGCCCCCTCCATCCGAACCCGCCCCATCGGCGACGGCGCGCTCATCGCACAATAGGACGGGCGAATTCTTTCCAGCTTGTCGGCCTCGTCGTAATAAAGTTCCGAAGAGACATCATCATCATCGACGCCGTCCCAAAGGCCGGTTAGACGGCGAAGCCGAACGCGATTCGGGCTTCTATGAAATTGCTGGCGGCACTTAGATAATTGCGCGCGCGAGCGTTGCCGAACGAGCGCTCGCCACTCGGACTTGCAGCCACTCGTGTACGCCGTCCATTCCTAAACTGAAAGTGCGGTGGAGGTCACGTGTTCGATGGACCAGTCACACACCTATCTTTCGTCACGTGATCACGCCCCGCCCAGACTTGTACCTAACGCTTTACTTGCACCGAATTACTTTGTTTTCGGTAACTACACTGTAAACGAGAAGTAGCCCGGATGGGAGTTTTAAAGAATCAGATGCCGATTAAACTCCCAAGCCTAAAGCATTCACTCCCGCACATGGGAGTATAGAAACTAGAAACCACCACTTTACTCTGGTTGCTAAGGGACGGGGTATAAAAGCGACATCACCTGATTTGACTCCCATTTTAAACTGGAGTTCTTGTGCGTCAACACGCCGCAAGACGAAATGGGAGTTGAAAATACTCCCATCCGTCCACCCGTCTGCGGGAGATCGGCCGCCATTGACGCAGCCGACGTTTCCTCCGTCCCGCCCAGTCCCGGCTCTGGCACCAACGGGTTTCCCGTCGTGGGAGAGGACGTTATAATGGGTCCAAAGCGTTTTGGGGATGGTTTTTGTCCGAAATTCCGACGCCGGTGAACACCAAATATTACATCAGTGAAAACCAATCACAAAATACGAACTTTTCGTTCAATCTGCGAATACCTAAAGGTTGAGGGTACTATGGGGAAGCAGAAGACAGTCCAGCTCTTTTCGGGCAGACGCAAGTGTAGTGCAACCATTGCGTGTTGTTTTAAGGCCTTTCACACGATGCATTTTTCTGGCGCATCTTGACTCGCGAAACGAGTTTCGCGAAATGGATTCGACGTCTGAACAGGGCCGAAAAACGCTCGTCTGCATCTCCCTGGGTTTTCACGAAAAACACAGCCAACGACCTCCCGAAAAAGCTTTCACGTAATCTCAAAAGGATAAGCGAGCCGTTGGTGGGGCCCAGTGGCGGATTAAGGGGTGTGTGTGTGCGTGGGGGGTCTGTCCGGATGTTCTGATCCCCTCTTGATTTGTGCATGCGTAAAAATGTAGGGCTGGGAAACCAAAAAAAAAGGGGGGGGGGAGGGGTGAGAGGTGTTCTAAAAAAACAACTGATACGCTGACCGCTCCCCCCCCCCCTTCCCCCTCTCTGGAAATACCTGCGTCCGTACCTGGCGGGGCCAAATTTCTGCCCGATTCCAAGCCACAGCAGGAAAAAAAAAAATAAACACGGCGCGATCCACGGATGGATACGTAGCTTGTGTTTTCTTGGTTTACTCGAGTTCGGGTGCGTACAGGTCGGTGGCGCGTGGCAGCTTTCTCAATTTTTGTGCACCCGTAGTGACGAGCGCGAACACTGCATGATGCCGCCAAGAATGCTCTATTCGCGTTGTCGACAAGCGGAGAGCGCTGCCCGACGGCGGTGACTACCCAGACGCCCACGCGCGAGCGCCCCATTCGGGAATTCGGGGCAGCTGGGGCCAGTGTGGTGCTCGGGGCGCTCATTTCTGCGATCTGAACCTGCCGTTCTTGCCGTGTGTCGTCTGCTGTCCACGTTTTCCCGTGCTGGTGTGCATATTTAACGTTCGTGCGCTCGACTGGGCGATTGTGCGCGTGGACGTGGACTACTCCGAGGATGTGCTACCGCCGTTAGGCCTATCTCTAACGAGCTCGGGCCCATAGGCCTAACAGCCGGTGGTGGTTGGTGAGGTGCCGGCAAAAGCGGGAAGCTTCGTGACGCGCCAAAGGTAGAGTTCATTAGAATTAAGTATGACCTAATGTGTGTGGTACACTTTTTTATGTGCTAGTCGTTCGCATTGGCCGCCGTTCCGATCGAAACAAGCGTCATCGAATGTACGAGAACGGTGGACCCAGCGAAACATTTGAACCATTTGCCGGCCAGAAATTTTCATCTGGAGTGTCTCGGCTAGGTAAACGATAGTAACGGTACGCGATGAAAGTGGGACTGAATTTCGCATTGTTCGTAAAGGTTCTGTGAAGTGCGCTACAATTTCAAACGCGTACATTGGGTAATTAGGCTTCGTCTGCTCTCTTCGGTGTCAGTATCTTGATCGGCGTGGTGAAAGCCTACTATTTTGATAACAGACTGGCCTTCTGGCAGAAAGCGGTCGCTGTGGAATATCGATTTCATCGAAGCATTCCGGCGGTATCACCAGAGTCGCCTGGCACGACTCCGGCAAATCTGCCAAGCAGCTAGCTTCGACAAACGCGATAGTGTGATTTGTGTTTTGTCACATTTGTGTGAGATTTTGGAGAAAATAAATGCTGGTCTGCACTCGTCATCCCCCAAAATTTGTTTGTTTTTGAACTGCTAACCACTGCCCCGAATCGTTGTTTTGAAGCGTGACCAAACCACGAGAACGAAAAGGTACCGACTGGGAAGCCAACGTGCGGTACGTGTAAAGACGACGCCACTGTTACGACGCGGTTGCCACGAAGATGCGCATGCGCAAAGTGGCAGCTCGTCGGGGCGGGCTGGTCAAGGGTCGAAACACCCCCGAAATTTCATGGTTTTCCTCTTCCCCTTTTCCATTGCCAGTTTTTTTTTTTTTTTGTGAAGGCTTTAAAAGTTTTATGTGCTTCTCTTTCTGTTCGACAACCCACTACGGCGAGGGGCCGGACCCACAACATTCCAAAGCAAAACAAAGATGACAACACTGTCCGTGGACTGCGTGAGCGTGAGAAATACAAGTCCGGCTCCGGCTCTCCGAAGAGCTCTCGCCGAACTCGACCGTGTTATTAGTAACCGAAGCTTTTCTTCAGGCTCGCAGGTGCGAATGACTCCGCTCCTGACGTCACATAAGCCGCGAAATCCTGACCTCGAAGGACGCTGGCCTCGCCTCGGAAAATCCAGGCAGCTTTCTGCTCTTTGAGTCTCAAGGACTCCACGCCACTGTCAGGGCAGCGAAACAAAATTTCAAAATAGCAATACTCTGACTTTGCAAACCCCACAATCCTACAAACAGGACGACAAAATAACAAACTGATTAGCTTTTTTTTCTTTTCGTCCCGTTTTTTATTTGTTTTTGGGGTTATTCGCCTGTACTCCTTTAGTTTCAGTAATACATCAACCAAAACGTAAGAAAAAAAAAAAAAGGCGGCAGCATATGCACCGTGGAAGCAACTTTGGAATGCTCATAATTCTTTTGGTTTCAAAGCGTGCCTAGTTTACTTCTTTAATCGCTGCAGGGGTGATGTTTAAAATCTTGCGTTCAACACGTGAGTCGTGAAAGTTCCTTTACGTATATAGACTCTCAAAAATTAGTTCAATAGCCAAAGCTGTCGCTTGACGCTTTTTTCAAGAATAATTATTGACCTACAACTTCAAGCGTGCCATCAACGTCTCCAACAGAGTCGGCACATTCACGTCAGGCAGCATCGTCCGCCCCAGGCGAAAGCGATGTCATGGCCAACGACGTCGGTTTCAATGTCGCAGTCCTCGGTTTTGGGCAAATCACCAGCCTGTACGGAACATTCGTTTCATTAAACAAACTGTCTGAGGAAATTTTGGCTTGGACACAGATTTGAAAAGACCGCACCGCTTAGCGCGTCTCAGCGGTAGAGACGACTTGCCTTGGTCCCCAGGTCTTGTATTCTAATGTAAACCGCCTGCTGCAAATCCTGGCCACCATGCCCGTTAGCACCGCTGAAGCGAAACGTTCGTTCTCAAGACTCCGAAGACGGAAGCCATACCTGAGAGCTTCAACGTCACAGGAGTGCTTGCTACTCCGTTCTAAGCTCAGACCAGAAGCTCCGCCTTCAGCGCGAGCTCGCTGGCAGCCACTGTGCTTTGTTTGCGCGCGCCTGCGCTTTCTGACTTGTGTCACCAAGGGCAGAAAGCTCGCACTGAAGACGGAGCTTCTAGTATCAGCTAAGGGTGAACGGAGCATAGGGGTTGCGCTTCCCGGCGAACATTCACGGGAACATCCAAGACAGCCCCGAAAGGGTCCTCTCGCTTCTTTCTATCGATTGACGGCGGCTTCCTCTAAATGTTTAGACCCCACAAAACTATAGAAACTGGTACTTTTCTCTGCCTCTTTTTCGTAAAACGACAACGAAGAACGGAAAGAACCCGAAACATGACCGTATATCATTTCTGAAAAAATGTGCGCAGGAAGGAACAATGAGCGTGACGTTTCACTTGCTCGTTGTCCCGGATGTCCCGGTCGGTGCGCATTGCAGTTTTTATGTGTAATCGTATTCTAAACTTCGCTATTATTTGGCACTTTTACGCAGTGGCGTAACTAGATGTGACGGCGCCCATGGCAAATGAAATTTCGCGCCCGTCATAGCCCATGGCAAATGAAATTTCGCGCCCGTCATAGCCCATGGCAAATGAAATTTCGCGCCCCTCGCGTAGCCCCGCTGCCGTTTTTTTCCATAGGGCACATGTTGGGTGAACTCGGCTTGGCGCCACCTCCCAAGTGGCGCCCGAAGCACTTGTACCCACTGCCCCCCCCCCCCCCCCAGTTACGCCACTGCTCTTACGTAGTTTTCAGTCATTGGATACCCGAGTGTTCCGCAGAGAAGTGAACGCACCGGAATATTTTGTGAGCCTGTCTGGACTTCTTTGTTCAAAGCCCATTATTAAATTTTATGATTGCGTCTTTTCGTTCTTCCACATTAAAGTTCCCCTCTTTAACAATCGGACGAACGAGATAAAAAATGTTGAATTTTTGTCTCCTGAGAAACAAAAAATAGTAACTAAAAGTGTGTTTGTGCAATTTCTTTTCTTCTTTCCTGAATATTTTTTATTTTATTTTTGAATGGTTTGAGCAAAGGAAAACATTTCATGAAAACATCTCCTGGCTACGGCACTGGCAGACTGCTTTCGAACTGTTCGCTTCCCGGATCGCCGTGCAATGCTCAAAAAAGACAACGAGCTGGCGTGTTATCTCCGATGGGTGGAAAACGCACCAATCTCGCCGTGCCCTTTTATTTCGATATGGCGTCAAATGTGCGTCAAATATCAGCAGCTAAAGTGACAAAATTTAGGCACACAAACAACTTCAATCATACTCTCAATTCAAGTCGCCGATCTTTATATTTAATCACGTGCAAAAATGATTAAACTCAAAAATACAAAATCATTTGCAAACAAAAAAAGATTAATTTTGTAATAAAACGAGAGACAGCAGAATATCCAATCTACTTTTCAAATTAAGGTTCCGATGATTTTAGTGGTTTCAAGTATTATTTGCATCCGATAAAGCGATTTAATCTTTTTCAGTTTTTAAAACCGAAACCGAAACAGGGTGCATGGGGCAGGCGGCGCTAGTTACCGCCTCAAATCTCCCCGCTCAAGTCTTCTTTCTGACGAGAGTCTATAGCTTTGCGTTCGGAGTGGCGGGCGAAACCGGCGGTACGTTGTCGGAGGTTGCTCCGACGTTCGCGCTTTATTTTTTACTTTTAACAACCTCAATTATGGGTGTTTCTTACTAGTAATTTGTTCAAGAGTGTCAAATGGTATCTGGGAGACGCCGCGTATAGTCACTGACCGTTGGCTGGCAGCGGGAGGGCTACGGAAAGTTCAAACGTCCGGTAAGCGCAACTCTTTTCTTTGTTCAGAACGAAGTGTTCCACTGTTGCCGTGGGCTTGCTAAGCTATGCTTTAACCTATCGCCCCTTCCCTGGCAAATAGCGAGCGCTTGTTTCGCACTCGGACTCGTCTTCGTGGTTGAGCGACGGCACCGCGTTGTATTGCATCGCCTGCCTTCGATGCTCGTAACGGCGCTTGTAACAGCACCGCATCCCTGAGATATCCACGTAACTTTCTATTGCGAAGTAGCACTGGCACAATCACTTTCGTGACTGCCACAACATCGCCAACGCAAATATTGAAACTGAAATGTTGCCAGTGACTTCAGATTAAACTCTTCCGAAAAAGGCAGCGCAGAGAACTTATGCGGCTCGCTGGACGCGCTCCACCAATTTCCCGCGGATCGGTTGGAGCTAGAGTTTTAGTAGATCGTTTTCAGAGGCCCTCTACTTCTCCGGGCGCGCGCTTCAGAACATGTATCGAAGTGGCAGCGCGAGCTCCCGCTACGAATAGCGTGGTCTGAAAACACAGCCGCTCGGCGAGCACTGTACGGGCTCCAGATTTATCAGCGGCACAAGAATCCGCCCGGCGAGCGCGTGCTATTTGCCAAGAGAAGGGGCTACTAGTGTGTTTGTGGCCCGGGGCGATTTGCTGGATAGCGAAGTTGTGTTTGACCTTTACCTGTCTCGCGTTTCAGTATGTCGAATGCGCCAAGCAACTGAGAGAGAGAAGAGACAAGAGTGCGGCGAGAACGTCAGAATGCTTAGCTCTGGTTGGAATGATTAGTGGGTGGACCTAAAGCCAGGTGCCTTGGTCTGCACTGCATGTGTCGAACACATTCTGACGCCAGAGCAAAACGCCAGATGCTGGTGTTCTGCATTCTAACTTGTTCGACGAGTGAAATGAAAACAAAGGCAGCTAGGTTTAGGTCTACCCACCAATCACTCCAACCAAAGCTCGGCATTCTGATGTCCCCACCCTGTCTCATTTCCCCTCTCCCTCGTCTCCTGCCTAGTATTGTCACCTTCGATTCCCGTTTATCTCGTCCAGGTTTCCCACATTTACAGAAATGCGACTTGGATGCGTAGACTTTAATTATTCTCAGAATTAAGCCGATGCGCCAACATTCATGCTAATGCACATCAAGTCCTACGCTAAGATGGCACCATGTTGTGTCACATCTCAAAGTTAAACCTGTGTTTCCGGTGCGAGCCGAACCTTGTAATCACATTTTCTGGCCTGTGTTTCGCTTGCGGAGGCCTTTCTGATGAGCATGAAGATCTTAACTACTGTCTTTAATGCTCTGCAAGAAGTTACAGGATGCAAGAAAGCACCGAGGGTTCTGGGCCTTGCCACTCTAGAACAGAGGGAACAATACTGCACACGCTATGGTGAGCAAGACCGTTTCCAACCGCTTTCAAGACACTACCGCTACTTCTATCATGGTTGGACCACAAGGACGAGAGGTTCCGGTGCAAGCAGGAGCAGCGCTGAGGTAGGAACTACTTTTTCTGTGGTACCAGCACTTGGAGCTCTTGACGCCGTTCCTGCTTACAACTTACTCTAGCGACTCCCTCCGATGCACAAGGCCACAGCAGGGGCGCCCTCACTGAGCGGCTCAGTTAGTCGCCACTCCAGCGAACTATAGGGGGTGCACTGGTCAGGCAAAATGGTGGACGAAAGGAGGTCGTCTTTGTCGTTCAGCACGCTGACCACCATAAATTTCTTTCACTGCAGTGCAGGCACGTAGCCAGGATTTTGTTTGGGGGTCTTAGCAAAATATAAATTTCGGGGGGGGGGGGCTTTATGGCCCCCCTCCCCTTTCCTGGCTACGTGCCTGCTGCAGCGTAAGATCGGTGCTACATATGAAAGCAAAGCGATTTTTCGACTATAGAAACCTTCTTCTAGTCAGTGTGTAAGAATGACACGGCGTAAGCATAAAAATAATTACTGGAAACAATGTTTGTTTCTATGCTGCCTACGAGAACCAAGCAGTGATAGCAGACGACACAAACTACCTCGTCTTCGGAGCTTCTCGGCGTTGCCGCTACGCGGCGCTGATTTCGCAGGAGATATCAATATTCAGCTCATTTACAATGGCAAGAAGAGTTTGCGTTTGTTCGCGAGAGAAAATTACGGAGGGACACCCGAGATTGTGTAAGCTTTTTGCCGCCGCCAACAAGACAAGGTTGCCCGCCGCCATGTTCTCAGCTAGGCACGTAGACAGGATTTTGATTTGGGGGAGGCCCGCCCATTACAAAATGCTGTATGAGGGGGAGGGGGAGGAGGCTTCAGCAAAAATGAAAGATTCTCAGGGGGAGGGGGCACGGGCACCCCCTGGCTACTTGCCTGGTCTCAGCATTGTCTCGTGCAGGAGCTCCTTCCCATAATCCATAATAAAGAAGATGCGATGCAACCTTTTCTACACGGGCTGCTCCGTCTAGCGGTTTGAATGCGATGCACTTAGTTAGTGCATTATGCCTTTTATATGACTGCATTCAATGCAACAACTGGAGTAGATGCAACTAAGTCGCATTCATGTGAACGTAGCTATTGGGCAGTTTTACAATGCGTACGCAAAAAATAGCGTCGTCGCCACTGCGCATGCGCCTAACGCTAACCATGTTTTGCACTTTGCGTTCGTTATTTTTTGGGAATTGCATGTGTTTGCAAAGTTTTTGCGTTGCTCCGAGGAGGATTTGTGATGAGAAGTTGGGTAAAGCCAAGACGAGCACAGTTAAGAAATGGCGGTTTCCGGGATTGTGGCTCTGGCAGACGTCATGAGTGCGATGTTCACCACATGGGATCCGGCCAACTCGTCGAAAGCCAACTGGTCGACAGCTAGCTCATCGCTGGTTGATTTGTCAAATAGGCCAGTTCGTATTAGGGTAATTCGTCGAAGGGAAACTAGTCGAAAGAGGCATTCTGTTGAAGGGTGATTCCTCGAATAAGTTAAATGACAGTTCGAGGTAAAATTTTGTGGTTTCTTACCTTTCGACCTAAATTTTTATTTGTGTCTGGATAGGGTAACTGTATATGCTCCGCCTTGCGGACCAGTGTACTGCAATGGGGCTTCCAGGGTGGCCATGTTGGATACAAGGCCACTATGCGGGTAGCTATTGTCGCTTCTGCAAGAGCCCCAGATGCGCGAGCTACGTGATCGTCATCCGTGTCGTCTCCTCCCCAGCCTTTGAAAGCATGTTTTAAAACATCGCTCGCGTTATAAAACAAAGCCAGAGCCGTGTGTGGGGAGAGTTTGGTCAGTCTATGATCTCGCCGCCGTAACGCTCTCCTCCCAAGCGAGCCAATCAGCACGCGGCGCAGAGCGAGAGGCATGAGCGCATGCGCATGAGCTCCCGGTTGCTCCCAGCTGAGTGGGAGGGCCACCATCTTTGTTCATTCTCCCGGCAGAATGCATTGGATCGGCATCTAAATCTCGATTATTTCCTTTTATGTCGCTGGCTCTGGCAAGAAAATGATATACTGTTAGTCCTCTGTGGGTTAAAAAGCTAATAAATAAAGTTTTCTCGACGTATGGCCACAAACTTTTATTCAGGCGAAAAAGAAGTCAGCCCGTAGCAGACGCCGCGTAGCCTCAGCAGTGCTCTTCTCCGACGAGTCACCGACAGCGTTGCGAAAAAATGGCGGTCGTCTCCTCTCTGCTCCCTTCTTTCTCTCTCGCTCCTTTGGCGCTCTCCTCCCTTTCGTTTACTTTTCTTCTCTCAGGCGCCTTCGTCGCCACACCCACTGGCCAAACTCTCCCCATATACGGCTCTGCCAGTGGCTACACAGAATGTTGAATGGTCAAGGAACCTTCCCATTCGTTTTATTTTAGTGTAGGATGTATATTTTGCAAACACTAAGCAAGAAACATGACCCACCCAAAACTCGACGTTGGGAAGGTCGCTTTCCCGCAGAAAGGACGAATCCAGCTCTGTGCACGTGACCGCTTGACCGGCTTCTCCGCTAATATGGAGTTGGCGGCAGAAAGAAAAGGAACGCGATACTCTGGCTCTGCAAGCAGAGCCTATACAGTTACTCTGTCTGGACTGAGCGCAGTGCCCTCGTTAGGCCACAAGGCTGAACAAAAAAAAAATCACAAGAGGGCGAAGACACAGAAGAACCTTGAGACAATTTCAAAAATGTGTCATCTCGGGATTGTCCTTGTGATGCATGCGCTACATAGTGACCGTGAACATCCCAGCCACCCCCCCCCCCCCCCCCGTCTCCCCTAAAAACAATTTACGCACTGCACCTTGAAAGTGGCAAGTTGTTATTTTCAGCAAGAACAGGCACACTAGGGGTCAATTACCTTGCAGGAGTTTAGGGATTACTATAGAACAGTATTTGCTTTAAAATGTCAGGGAAAAAAATATATATTTTGGCTTGTAAAAAGCGGCATCCAGTTAGCCTCTGCAACGAGTTTTCTTGCGATGTATTGCCCTATGACGAATCGGCCTATTGGACGAATGAACCGCCGACGAGTTGACCGTCGACGAGTTCTCCTAGACCCTCACCACGTCATCTCGACTGCGATCTACAACGCAGGACGACGTTGCATTCCTATAGGAGGTGTACGTCAGAAACCTTTAAGAGGACCCAGCAAGGTGGGCAATGATTGCCAGCAACTTGCTGCTTGCAACGCACAAACGTTTCTAGGCGAAGGTACAGTGTGCGAAGGTCAGTACACGAGAACTCTCTTGCCTAGGCGACGCAAGTGGACATTACCAGTCAACCGCTTACGTTGCATTCTCATATTTAAACGAATCTAAAATGTTATTCTGAACCAAGAAACTTGTTTTTTTCTCGAGTTAGAGGATTTCGTGTGCAAAAAAAAAAAGAGTTGCTGTACCTTCGTGGCGTTGCAAGCACGAGGTGCTTAGGCTTTTCCGTTGCGGTGGAAAAACGCTATTCTAAAACACACTGGCACAGCGTGCGCTAACGCAAAACGCAAGCGCCAAATTTGGTGCTAGCATGGGCTAAAATTGCGTCCATTATTTTAAAACACCTTAATGTTTTGCTTGACACGTGTGAACGTGCACATGTTTTGCTTCTCTTACAGCAACTTGATACTCTTGGTGTGGCCATCTGTGTCGGGGTCCTGTCAGGGTCATCCCCATCTGCCCTTACAGCCCAAGACTGCCCGAAGATGGTAAATGAGCGTGCATTTACTCAGTATTTAAGTATGCGGATGATTTCACTTTGTGTATCCTGCATTTTGAACCAGCTTGGAAAGATCTGATGGTCAGAATTCAGAGCCCTTGACAATGTTGTCCATCACAGCATGGGTGTTGGTTTGAGATGCAAGATGTTCATTAATTAGGTGTGTGGTCCTCCTTTCCCGTGCATCCTCTTTATGCAAAAATCCAGTATAATAATTTGACATTGGGGTGAACTCGTGTTTATACCCCGTTATATTCCAATCCCATCAGCACATTGTCACGAATGCAAGCGTCATCTGTTGAAGAGTCAAAACTTCATTTATGCACAGTCGGGGACAGAATTTTCCGGACCACGGGAGCGGTGGCCGATATGCATTGCTACGCCCTCTGATGGCACGTCGAGACCGGCACTTGGTGCATGCATGTGCTTTCATACTTGCAGGGATGCCAATTCTTTCGTTTTCGACAGACGCAATGCGATACTCTATCGGCCACCGCTAAAGCGTATCGCAATGCGATACGCTTCAGAAGTATCCGCGCCAAGCTGCGCACAGGATCCAAGCTATGAAGCCACGCTGGGTGGCCTGGCTGGCTGCACCTGCAGCGAAAAAGAAGTATTCGCCAATCTCGGAAGCGGTGGCGCACGCCGTTTTTTGTGGTAACTTTGACCCTTGCGACAATGTTATCGTCAGGTGCACTCGAAAATAGATAACTCGTACATATTAAGAGCATATCGTGCTAAGAATATTGCTGAATATTGTAAAATACCAGGAGCCGAGCCATTCAAGCTCTCTGATGTGGAATAATCGTTTACTTTGACCTTTGAAAAAGAGCAAGAGTTGGATATTATGCTGAATAAACACAAAATGGTTTGCCGGTTGTTGAAAGGCATTCTTGAACACGAAAGGCCAATAGCACGGCCGAAGCTCTATGGGTGGCAGTAATGCCTCATTCACATTTGTAGTTGAACTGCATTTGCGAGGCGGTTCATGTAAATTTGATGACGAAAACGAGCGAACCTGGTTCGCACTTGCGATTCGAATGCCAGTGGAAAAGCAGCATAAAAGCAAATGGAAAGACTCCGTGCTTGACCTGAGTTGGCGGCATCCCTGTACGAGTATGCGGCGATGCCTGGAACAAATAATTGCAGCGAACAGTAATTTTACCGTTCGCTTGGAGAAATAGCTAGCAGGAGCAAGTGCTTATGTGTTTTTTTAATGTGAATAAAAAAATCAGTCTTAAGGTTGGAGTTGGGCGAAGTGTGTTACCGCAAAAGCGGCTCGTGCCGCCGTGTAAGCTTGCAAGATCGGCTAATCCTCCTGTCCCGCTGATTGAGAGGCGCTGCCTGCCAGGCCAGCGCTACTTAGCGCGAATCTTTGGCGCAGCTAGGCATGGATGCTTCCGAAGCGGCGCCACACGGCAAGTTATGGGAATCCCAACGCGGCTGCCAGAAACTAAAGAACCGGCATCCCTGCGAGTATGGAAGGATGCGCATCCGTCAAGCGCCGGTCTCGACAGCAGAGAGCACAGCAATGCCTATCGGCCAACTCTCCCGTGGTCCAGAAACTTTTGTTCCCGACTGTACAACTAACTATATGTATAAGGACAATAACGGCTACTCCCATTATAGCACTGAATGCATCGACTCCAGTAATTGCATTCAATGCCTTCATGTAAACAGCATACACCGTTAGGGCACTGCATCGCACTCACGTCTCTAGACCAGGGGCCCTATGCTACACAACGTGACCAAGTGTGAGCGAGGAACCAGGACTACGCCATCTGCTGCGATTTGTCAGTGGCACGGCGGTGACCTACGCAGCAGAAAACATTATCCCGGTCTTTTGGTTCCGCTTGGTCCCGCGGTGTAGCATAGGGCCCCAGGGGTCTCAAACACGACTTTCTGTTATGCAGCCCTTGAGCGCTGCATGCGCTATGAAGAATTTTTTTTTACATAGTCAATTCATTTCCGCTCGAAAAGGAGCTCTGCTCTGTACGCATTTTGCACTATTATGTCTCTCTTTTTCTTGACCAAATGTTGTTTTGTTTAAATACTTGCTTCTCAGGCTTATGTAAATCTAGTGGAATGACAATACCATTACTGGGTATACAAGTGCGAGCTCTTTGCTTATGGAGGCACCTTGGCTGCGTCAACTCTTGCACAGCAGGAGCAACGGCCAAAGATAAAGCCATGAGCCCAGGCTTCTAGCTGTCAGATGGTACCTTTAAAATACACAAACTTTTTTTAAAATGCTGCTATAGAAATTGTTCAAAAAGCAAAAACAGCTGCATGAAATCTTTTTTCTATGCCTGTTGAGCCTAGTGAATTGTGTAACAAGGCAAGGATGGTGTGCTTGTTCTCGTTCTATAGAAAACTGCCAGTACTGTGGTATGGTGGTGTTCTAAATCTTTTTATGACAAGGTGTGGGACCAAAGTAGTCGTTATGCAAACAAGAACCAGAGGGCAAAACGATGAGCTTACAGAAAGCAGAAAGCATAAAGTTGCCTGTCTAAAAAATCTCCAAGGTGTCACTGGGACAGTCAGCTGCTTTGCAGTGTGAAACATCAGTACTGCCTGTTTATTTTTTTTATTTTTTGCCCCAAAATAGCAAAATGTTGCCCCCCCCCCCCTCTCTCTCGCCTCCGATGGCCCTCTTCCTTCCGGGAGTTCACTCTCTGGCCCCCACACTCGAATAAATTTGAGACCCCTGCTCTAGACGGTGAATGTGCATTCATACAGAGAATTGTGGGAAGGCACTCATTGCGGGAGCGGGTGAACTACTGAGAATTAGATGGTGGTCATTCTCATCGGCGGTGAGCAATGTTGGATGTGGTCCTGGGTGTTGCCCGCATTTACCTTCTGAGAACCAACACGAGCTTTTATTGCCATAAGTACCCTGAATATAGCTGAGCTGCTTGGTAGGGGCGGCCCCCGTGTAGGCCCTGCGATTCACGACTCGCATGTTGGAGGGAGCTTTTAAAGACTCTAAAGCAAGCACAGGTGGCGCTGAAAGCTCCGAGCACTTAGAGTTTCTGTATAGGCTCCCTACGGGAGTCAGAGTTGCACGTCTGTTTTCCACGCGCCGCTATTCGCCGAGACCCGATCACGTGAGGACCAGACTCAAATGCCGTGCAGAAAAGTAGACGTTGCCTGCGCCCCGGCGCATTTTTCCCTGCTTTTGAGCGCGCCTCGAACGTGCGGCACCGATATTTGCTGAATTCAGTCACGTGAGGAGCAGGATCAACATGCTGTGCAGAAAAGACGGCGCTACGGGGATGAACACGCAACTCTGGCTGTCATAGGGAGCCTATACCGGAACTCTACCAGCACTGGCACCGCTGAGCGAGCAGCGCCTACCTCCGTGCTTGTGCCAGAGACTCTCAGCCTCAGGGTTCGGTAGTGGTTGGGGCGGTCTCGCACGGCGAGATGCGGCGGTGTCTAGTGAGCAGTTGGAAATTATCTCGCTCGCCAGGGGGTGCGCACCTACATCCTCTCTTTTCCAGAGTAAGGCTAAAAACCGGATTTTAAACCTCGTGAAACTTCTAACCGCGCAGCAGCACTACCAACTCTAAGCAGTTGCAAGAGATCAAAATCTGTTTTTGCCTCTCTGGTCACAAGCAGTCACAAGTTTGTGAAACAGCCATTACAAACGTTTCATCTCAGTTAATTTCTACCGCTAAAACGAGATCA
>JAZHYW010010901.1:0-11381 GCA_037355805.1 Ixodes ricinus | reverse complement strand
TAAAATAAATAGTATTCATCCAACTTCACTTTTTTTGTATTTATGCTCTAGTTTTTTGGGTTTTTTTTTTGTATTGAAACCCGTATTGGGGTTTATTTATTTGGTATAACGACGTGTATGTTGTGTTATATAATTTTCTGTCCTCGGGACTCCAACAGAACCGGCCGCTTAGCCAAAGATTTTGGGGACCTTTACTCAAGACCAGGCGTCGGCAACCTTCTGCAGCGACGGGCCGAGTCGTCACGAAGCCGACACGGAAGGGGCCGGACGGCATGTCGCGAAAGCCGAGGGAAAGTTGGGTCAGAAAAAAAAAAAAGCAAGAGAGAAGAAGACGTTTTCTGCCCGAGTATGGGGATGCCGGGAAATGCCAATTCGAAGCGCTCCTTGTTCCTGTGTAGCTCAATTTGTAGTCCTAAGCCCCGTGTGGTACTTGGATCTGTGAGGAAGCTACAGGGGGGGGGGGGGGGGGGGGGGAGGGGAGGGGTACCTTTCTCTGGGTGGTGGGGGGGAGGGGGGGGGTCGGATGAAACTGACCCGCGGGCCGTGGGTTGCCGACCCCTGCTCTAGACCGAAAAAACAAAAAACCTGCTCGTTCAAAGTTTTTTTTTTTTTTGGCGCGACCCAGTGTTGAACGTAACGCGTTACATGTAAGAGCGTTAGACTTTACGCGCTATTTTTTTGTTAGAACGTATTAACGTACTTGGTCAAATCTGAAACATCTAACGAGTAGGGTAATTTCGTTAGCATCTCAAGGTATCGTCTATGAAATTGCGTTCCTCAGTACTCGTTACTTTTGACAAAAATTAGTCACACTTTCAGTCTCTAAAGACCTAACGCGCCATCGGAACCGCGCTGCATTCTATAAATTTGATAAGCGAATGATAAAAATATTTTTAAATCGCTCTGTAAAAAGACTGATTGCTTTCGCACTTCGTAACTGCGGCTTATCGCTGCAAAAATAGGGAATCTAAAATAACGCAAAAGGAATGCCTGTTACTTTTTTGGAAGTAACGTGAAGGCCATTTCGTTGCAATTCGCAGGACCCTAACGAATCACAGTCACGCGTTAAGGTCAGACGAGCTAATAAGTAAGGCAATTTCGTTACTTATTTTCCGTAACGCGAGCAGAACACTGGTGGGACCGCACCGTCGCTTCGTCGGCCCGGATGAGCTCTCCGTGTCGAAAGAACGAACGCCTTTGGGTCCCAGCGGCCGCCCAGCAGCGCCGCCTGCCGCATCTGGCGCCGCCGCACGCGGGAGGGGCATCCCGTGGGCTAGGACACGCCGAGGAAAGCGTCCGTTCGCAAACTCCGGCGCCAGTGCTCGCGGTTCAACTCGAGCACGCAGGCCGCGCTCCGCCGAGCGCCCGGCGGCCGGATCGAAGCAGCGCAACAGACATGCCGTCTCGGAGAACGACGCGAGGTCGGACGCAGCCGTGAACCTTTTCTATTTCTGGCGGGTTCCTCACTTCGCTCCCTGAACCGGAAGAAATAGTGTTCCAGCGAAGGAAATAATCTTTTTTGGGGGACACGTAAGAAGGACAACAAAAGAATCAACTAAAGCGACTTTTTTTTTTTTCTTTTTATCGGAGTAGTCGGTATTCCGCTGAGGGTAAAGGATTCGTCGGATTGCCGTGTCTCGGGACATTGAATCGCCGTTTTGGACTTACCGGAGTTCTTCGCAACGATGCGGGACGTGCGAGATATAAGGTGTGACCTGTATGAGAGAGTGAGAGTGAGAGTTTCGCTGCAACTCGAGACGAGAGACCTGTGAAAGCTTTGAAGCGACGAGGAAGGACGGAAAGTTTGTTGTTCCTGCTTTGGAAGGGTGTTGTGCGAACCAGATATTGAACGTCTGATCTTCAGCGACCTTTGGTTGTGCCAAGTGTGCGTGAATTGTAGTTTATGCCTTGCTGTTTCGTGAGCTGGTGTATTCGCTGATAAGGTGAGTCTGACTCTGTTTTTCTTCACTCCAAATCGTTCTTTGTGTTCTGATTCGGGTGTAATATTTAGGTTAGTGTCGGCGACCGTCGCACTGTAACCTGTTTTACACTTGATCTGAACTTCTAAAACAAAATAAACTTTAAAAAGAATGTTTTCGTTATTATGTAATATTTGTGGATAACTTGAAATGTCGTATCCCATATAACCAGAATATATGGCGGGATACTATAGTTCTATATTTTTCGGAAAAAATAAAAATAAATCTGATTCCAGCGAAACGGACCTACAACTAAATGCACACACTGCAGTCTCACTTCCCAAGAACAAACGTGTCCGTTTCAATCCCCAGAATAATTTTCATAATATTTACTTTCAACGCTTTCATTTGTCATGCCTCCTCATCTTCAAACAGCATGTAGCATACAATGAACAAGTTGGAAGTCATTGCATATGGTGTGAGACATTCTTTACAGCTGGTTCTACATGTTTGGCTGCACCCCTGTTTGTTTGTTTTTATGTGCTTTTAATAACTATACATTATTCGAACTCGAACCTTTAAATATCTTCTACCTTCCTTAAAGAAATGTCGCAAATAAATGGCGATTACTTTACAAATGTGTGCGCTACTTAAAACATTCTAACACTAAAAATTAAAAAAATCTTCCCGGCCTTGCATCTTTTAAAACTTTTTTAAACAAATTTTATAGAATTCTCATTGCGAGAAATCGATTTGTGACTGAAATTGCAGTCTGACTTTTTAGTGCATTGCTGGACTTAGTCAGAAGGGCCTGTATACAGTTTCTGTATCAGGCTTGTCCGTGAAGTAAGTGGCGAAGCAATGAGTGTATTCAAAACGCGAAACCGGGCTTCAAGAGAAGGGAAACAAATATTGCACTCAAGGAACGTCGACGAGGGCCATTTGCAGCTTGATGAGGTGTTCGCTCAGTTGAGTTCCTGTTTCCAACAAGGCGACAGATTCCCTTTGTTTATTTTAAAATAACAAAAATCTGTGTTCGCATAAATTTGCATCTTGATTTTCTCTGTAGCTATCTAAGGAATTCGAATTATTGAGCATCCCGCTTATTCAGAAAGACAGAGTCGACGGGGAAATTTAAGCGCACTTAAGCATACCTTCGGACTTCCAGTAATATTTTCCTAATTTTGTTTAGTCGAATGCGTTCTGCCTTTTTTGTTTAATACAGGTGGTATAGGTACAGTTTTATTTGGACAACGTTCGCTCAAATATGAAGAAAAACAATTAAGCAAGTTGAAATATGTAAACGGCATTAATGAGCACCTTTTTCTCTGATTCTGTTTTTCCCAGTCTCAAAGCGTGGCGAGGCGGTGTGCCCCAATGTACTACAATAACATTGTTCCGATACTAGCGGCTAGTTAATGCACAGGGCAACAGAGCGAAGGATTGATCGTTATTGTTCATGACTCTTGACAAGTTGCGCAACAGATGGTTCACTCCCTAGCGTCGTTCAATAAACCCAAACGCCCGAGCGACCCCCTCCCCCCCCCCCCGCCCTACCCATCCCCCTCTTTTCCGCATTCCCTTTGTCATGTAAGGTAATCTTTACACTCCCAAAATCTTGCAGCCTCTGCCCGACTGAAACAAGAAACGAAATCAAAACACTTTTTGGGGTCCCACTATACTTCGTTTTAAAGCTGGCAGATTAGCAAAGGCTACAAGTGCGGGCTAGCCTTATGAGCGTGAGCGCCAGTTCCGAAAGCTTTTTGCCGAAATACCTCAAACGCAATCTCGTGCCTGCAACCTTGCAGCATCTGCACATAGAAAAAAAAATTCTAATATGCAGAAGCACTAATTTATATATATATATATATATATATATATATATATATACCCATTATTTGAACTAAGTTTCCTTGTTCTTTTTGTTCTTGTTTGGTTGACCTCCTTCACTTCCAGAAAGCCTCCTTTGACTTTGGAGGTACAGAATAACTGTGAATTCTTTAAAAACTAAGCTCGTCTGTTTTCGCAGTCCATGGAAAAAGCTCACTGTCTTCCTGAACTTATTTTTGCATGGCTCTATCTGTGTTCCTTGTTGCTGCACTTCTGTCCAGTATGTTAATTCTGTTAAGTATCTTGGTATCATTTTTTATTTTGATTTATCACGTAATACGCATATGGCTTGTGTTGTGAAGCGTCTCCGAAGTGTTTCATGCCAGCTTTACAATTTAAAAATGTCTCTTCCGTTTGCAGTGAGAAAGTTGCTAATGCATTCTCTGGCCTATAGTGTGCTCAGATACGGTATTACTCTTTTTATATTGTTCCCTGCAATGGCACGATAGAATCGATGGTATTTTGAAAGGGATGTTGAAAAGTGTGTCCTACAATTTATCGCAATGTTCAAGTGACAATATCTTCGCCTCGCTTCAGTTATCTTGTTTTTGTTCACTATTTTTTCATACTGTCGTTCAGCACTACTTTTGGAACAGGAACTTGATCATTCAAAGAGTTGCACCACGTATAACAAGGTGTAATACTCGCTTTGAAGCCCCACGTATATATAGTCGCTATGGGGAAAGCATTAGGGCATTTTATGTTCCGAAAATATTCAACGCGTTACCTGACTCTATATTTCTTTCCAAATCAAATTGCCACCTTAAAAAGAATGTCAAGAGACTGTTTAATGATAGAAATAAGCATTCTAAATTTTGAGTACCAGTCCCTAATTTGTGTAGTATTTTTGTTGTGAAGAATGTGCTTCCACTGCCAGGTCGCGCCACACAAGCCCTAACCGGCTTCGGAAGACCTGACATTTTGTAGTGTTGATTTAGACCAATAAAACTATTATTATTATTATATAAAGTGAGCGAGAGAGAGAGAGAAAGAAAAAGAAACTAGTTTCCGCTAAAACAAATTTAAACAATTTTCTCGTCTTTTTTATTTTTTGACGGATGTCTTAGTGATTACGTAGCTTGTGTAGTCGGGCATCTTTGCACATACAAAAAGCGCGAGCAAGCCCGAACTGCTGGCTTTCAGACGTACTTTTCTAGCGCAAGCGCTCGTTCTGCAGAACTATGATTTTCTCACTATAATCGTTCACCAGCTCCCTGCGCAGTAATTCTCATTCCAGTAGTTCTTCACAGCATAGTTCGTTATCGAACTCTGCCGTGGCGACTATAACAGACGTGTTCACGTTAGTAACGTGAATCCGAAAGTCCCGAATGACCAATTTTCACAAAACCGTATTTAATGCAATGTCATATTCTGTTTGCGGCCCACAAAGTGAAGGCAACCCAATGAACAACAATTTCGGTAGACGGAAGACGACAATTCAGACGGTCAAAGTGCACGGTCACACAAAAGTAAAAATAGAGCCGTTCACGTTGCGATGCCAAGGCATAGCTTGTCTCGGACATTACTGTGCGTACAAACGCCTACGGAGGCCCCGCACGATCCTAACACTTAAACATGCCCGAACCATCCACGATAGCGCGTCTTTTATTAAAGATGTGAGCGCAAGAAGTCGACGGCTGAGACTACAGCGCGCATTGCGATCACGTTCGCGTGCAAGCATAATGCGCGTAACGCATGCGAACCGGTGATGCCGCGCTAATGCCTCCCTTGTGGGCCGACAGCCTATGCACTCAACAATCGTGTTCTCGCCTCTGGGGTGGTGCTCTATTGACAGAGTGAATGAGTCTCTAGAAAGTACTATAGTTCGGGCACAAGAGGCTCGCGTATAGGGAGGGGTGATGTGCCAATATGTACATATGCGGCTTGCGTGTCGCGCAATGTGTGAGTGAGATTTCGGTCCGAGTTCGTGCATGTGTTTGAGGCTGTTGGCGCCGCGGGCTTACGTGCTTGCCATGCAGCACAGAGGATCGCCTTCACGGCGGCGTATGGGCTTTCTTCAAAGTTAGAGATATTCCGGAATGATATATTCATTTTTAAAAAGTGAGTATTTTTTGTTCTGTTTTTGCTTTGCAATTGGAGACAAAAAAAGAAAAGAAGATATGTGTGCGAGATGTTTTGAGTGGTTATGATTAGTTCAAAGCTAAGACACGAAAACAACAAAACAAAAAAACTAAGAAAGTTTATACGGCGCATTAATTTAATTTTACGTGCCCAAGCCCACAAAACGTTAGTCGAGCACACTAGTATACAATATCTAAGTCAGTTTCACAACAATAACAACAAAAAAAAGGATTGATTCGTAAGATGAACTGTCAAGCTGCATGCAGCTTTGTGCGTGGTCGTTCTCTAGTTACCGGTGTGCCGATACGAGTATTCAATTCTTAACGAACGTGCTCACAACTTTATTTTTGTTGCAGTTCATATCATAGGCTATACAACCGTGGCAAGGGAAAATGGTAGTGTACAAAAAAAAAGTTTTGACTTAGATTGAATCAGCTTTCTCTTTTAATTGCTAGTTATTTTAAAAAAAGACATCCTATAAGGCAAGCCTTTTGACTGACAGCATATTCGACCAGAAAACTACATTAGAGCATTATCTGCAGTTAAATATACGTCCAAAGCTGAAGCTTATTTAAAAATGATATAATCAAATTAGGCTTCGTCATTCCAAGCGTATTCAGTGCAGAAGAAGAAAAGAAACCAACTGCTCTTGAGACTCATAAATAAATCCGAAAAATTAATTTGGATTTTTGTGTACCAGGTTCTCGTGGTATTTTAACGTGAGGCGAGTGGTCGTCTTCTAAAAAAAGAAAGTAAGCATGTAAACAAGAGCTCGGGGAAACAAAGTGTCGTCCAACGTGTCATTTGAGAATTCGATAGGGCGAGCCATTTATGTCAGTCGCCGCGTTCCATAAGTCGATAAAGTATCGCACAGAAAACCGCGGCTCCAGCGGTGACTGATTTAAAGAGACGTACAGCTGTAAAAACGTCTTTTGGCTTCGTCCTTTTTTTTTTTTTCAGGCTGCAGCCGAGTAGCGTTCTGCAGTCACTGCTGAAGTTGTTCTTCATTTTCTCTTATACATATTTTGCTTGAGGGGAAGTTTTTTTTGGTTTTTTCGCATCGCCGGTGACAGAGTGATGTATGGCCCCGCATTCCACAACGGCGGTTTCTGACAAAAAAACTCAGCAGAAAGGAGAAAAATGACTTTCTGCTTTGTACCACTGCAGAGGCAAGAAGTATAAGAGAAAATTCTGACTGGGCAATCGAATATTGACAAGAATTGTCACGTCCCCCAACCCCCAAGGTAATTCTAGAGAACGCTATCGTGTGTGTTTGTGTGCTCCATCGAGACGGTATTTTTTTTTTTATAACTGTATTTGAACATTCACTGGAACTTTCTTTTGTTTCCATGGAAAAACAACTATTTCTTACAACGGTCCAAAAGTGACGTAAGCAAAAATAATAAAATTTGTAAAACGACCTCAGGAAGTGAGGTGCAATTGACGGCGGCAGCTGTTGTGTCCTTGAAAGACGTGTTTTATGATATTTGATTTTAGTTGATGTGTTTTAGGATATTTGTTTTAAGAGCTTTGCTTCAGGAGCTTTGCTTCGTGAGGTTTGCTTCAGGAACACTGCTTTTAGTAAAAGAGTTGTGGGACACGTGCTTCAGGAGATGTGCGAAGGGCGCTTACACGATGCCTCTCGTAACCTGCTGTAATGCAATTCCAAATCTTTAGCGTGATTAACAATTATGGGCATAAGCAGGATTGTCGTATTGTCCCAGCACTTTTTGGACGAGTGTTCTTTCTTTCATTGCCAAAAGGGAACTTTCAAAGACATGTCTACGGCTGCCGAGACTTCGCTTTAACAACGTTTGCTTCAGTCCATAACACTTTGTGGTTTACCGACATAGTTACGAACATGGTGCAAAAGCCGCAGGTTTTTAAATTCACACCGAAAATACAGACAAAATCAAACTGAATATCAAATGTTCTGTGAGACTATGAAGCAACCTCGTAAAACGACATCGACTAACGATAATTTTGAACAAACAATTACTTACGCCAATTCGGTTTCTACGAAAGCATACAATTTACCGTTGTTCTCCGAGGCGTTGTTCCCTAACAAACAAACTTCATCGCAACTCTAAAATCCCCTCAGCTTCCCATGAAAATGAAACCATGCGGTCAATAGTTCCACAGGACAAAATTCCCATCGAATGAGACCTTTCGATCAGTGCTCCAGCAAATTAGATTTCTGCTGCAAAAAACAAACAAACAAGCAGACCAAAAAACAAACAAAAGGGATACCCTATGCACCGACCCGAGGCGTTGTTGCGTACAGCCACACGAATGGAATTACCCCGATTTCGTTATCGGTGACAACAGCTGCCGGGATCGCCGGTGCGTTGCGCAGTATAATACCCCAGGTCGCCCACTGATTATAGGAGTTATTGTCCGCCTCAGCTGACAACATTATCCCAGCAGTGGTGCGAGGGGATTATTAGAAGGCAGATATTCCGGCGACAGAGCCGAGGCTGTCTTTATTTAGTAGGCGCCCTCTAATGTGGTGCGAGAAGCGAAGGCAATGTCGCGGACTGGAACTTGCGTCATTTAGATAAACTCAATCTTTGTCGAAAGGAATGGCTATCGTGTATGGGTTCTACGGAGTAGTAGCTGCGGGTGTTCAGGAAAAAGATAACAACGAGCAAATGTGGGACTCGGAGGACAGGGATTTTTTTTCTTTTCATAGTGAACACTAGAAAACTTTAAATATAAATTACAGGGTAAATGGTGTGCCCAAGCAACGTCGTGTGCTCGGAGGTGTTATTCATTAAGTGCTCGAGGCTACGACGTATGAACGCCGCGCGACACGGTTGGCGCGAAAACAACAATGGAGCTTTTTTTTAATGTTTTGCTTAGATAACATATTTACAGCAACCAATATTTACAGCTTAAAATTAATGCCCCGAATAAAATTTGTAATCTCCGGAAGTGTGTACTAAGGCAGTTTCTTTTATTCAAATCTAAGACAAAAAAAGCGAATTAACAAATTACGGCGATCCATTTCTTTCAGATTAAAGTCACGGGATCCTGGGAAAGTAGCGCCATTGCCTTCCTTGCCTGCTAGTCGGACACAAACAAATACTAACATACAGACGCCAAAGCCTCGCAAGGCGATTGGATGATCGGTCTCGGTCGCCATGGCAACTGCCATTTCGGTCCATTCGAATCTTCCAAGCTTTGAAAGTTTCGTTTTGAACCAGTCCCGCACCAAGGTCGCTACGAAGCATCGTCGTACCGAAAGCGTTCCCCGCCAATATAAGCGTCGTTCGCGCCGTGCATGCAATCTACTTTGCAATCGTGCTTATCTCCATAGATACAGATTACAATAATATTGTTGTTCTTGCGTACTAAAAAAAATATACCTATATATATATTTGGTTTTCAATGTTGCCAAGCACCGGCGCCGCACGTGGTGGCGATGCGAATAGGTGCGCTTGTTTCGCCGGTGTGTAAATTACAAAGTCTCGATCAATAAAAAAAAAATATATATATATATATATATATATATATATTGTTAGGAAGAAGACGAAGCGCCCCCGGCTGGAGAGTTCGTGCTGGGTGCTCGAGGTCAAGGCAGTTGGCGATCGAACCGTTCTGTAGAGCAGTCTGTTGCCAACCTACTTCCATTAAATCATCCCCATTAAAAACCCCCTTCAGGTGGTGGAGGTCTTTCCGTTCCCCAACCTCTCACTCGCATCGACCCACCTCAAGTCCTCGGTCTGGAACTCCGCAGCGGCCGCACCACAGCCAGTATGCCTGAAGAAGGGGACAATGCCCACGGCTCCCCAACTCCGCCAACGGCTGTGGCCACAACCTCAGCGGCACCGCCGCCACACACTCAAGCTGTTAAGAACCGACAACGCGACCCACCGCTCTTCGCTGGTTCATCCGATTCCGACGTCCACGACTGGCTTAAGAGCTACGACCGGGCCAGTCAACACAACCGGTGGGACGACTCATTCAAACTAGCGAATGTAGTGTTTTTTCTGAAAGAAACGGCACTTCAATGGTTCGACAACCATGAAGAAGAAATTAACTCCTGGGATGCCTTCAAGACACGCTTCGCCGACGCCTTTGGTAAGCCGGAACAGCGCCGACAGCAGGCGAAAGAAACATTGGCTCGCCGCTACCAGGTTAACACCGAATCATCCCTTGCCTACATTGAAGACGTCCTCAAGCTGTGTCGCCGCGTTGATGCTCACATGCCAGAGGAGGACCGCATCCGACACCTATTCAAGGGCCTTTCGCAGGAACTTTTTACCATCGTCGCTCCCAAATCTCCTCCAACGGTCCAACACCTCATCGACGAATGCAAGAAATACGAGGAACTCCAAAGCGCCCGCATCAACAAGGCACCGTTTGAGCGGCTCCCTGAGGTATGCCTCGCACCTGCATTTAACACGGACATTAAAACAATGATCCGGAACATTATCCGTGATGAACTGCGGCCTTACCTGGCTCACTTACAACCCTGTGTCGACGTTGCCCCCCAAGATCCGCATGTGCAATCAATTCAAAAGGTTGTGCAACACGAAATTCGCTCTGCGTTAGGACACCTGTCTCCGCCAACACCCCCGCCTATACCAGCACCGCCGGTGGCTCCACTTGTTTGCTCCATGGCGCATGACCCTCAGCCCCGCTACACCAGGGCTCCTGTTTACCAGGTCTATTCTCCGACAGGGTCCTATGGCCCACGTCGACGAACTGACATCTGGCGCACAGAAGACAACCGCCCAATTTGTTACAGCTGTCAAACGCCGGGACATATTGCACGCTACTGCCGCCGATCAGCGGACGCTGCCGCCTACCGACACTTTCCCCAAGGCCCGTCCCCCTACTTTCACAACGAGAGCATGCCTTCTGGAGACCGACGCGCTCGAGTTTCCCCTTCGTCGCTCACCACTCGCCGGGGCCGGTCGCCATCGCCTTACCCTCGCCGTTCGCGCTCTGTGTCGCCCCTCAACACCGTCGCCGCACCTACTGAGACATCAAACTAAGCCCAGCAGCCTGTGCTAACACCGGAGGTCAGGCTGCATTCTTCAAACTCGACAAAAACCCTCCTTGTAATGGACCGACGACCGTTCAGATTGTAATCGACGGACAAACATTTACGGCTTTAGTGGATACCGGTGCCGCCAAATCATGCATTGCCGAAAGCGTTCGCCGCAGTTTGCGTAAGGTGCTCACACCCGCTCATGGACGCTTACTACGCATGGGCAATGGAGAACTGGTGCGACCCCTCGGCTACTCAACCATGTTCATGCTTCTCGGAGGAAGCCGTTACGTTGTCATTTTCACAGTACTACAAAACTGCGTCGCTGACGTCATCCTCGGGTGCGACTTTTTGACTTCAAACGAGGCCTTTATTGACTGTAGCAGCGGCGAGCTCCATCTCAACATCTGCGATACAGAAGACACTGAAGACACTCTTCCCGATTCGCCTCCGGTTGTTCTTCGTACTGCAGACGACATACGCCTGCCCGC
>JAZHYW010010899.1:0-87432 GCA_037355805.1 Ixodes ricinus | reverse complement strand
TTTTAGAGCGCAGCTCTTAGGCGCCCGTTTCCGGCTTGAGCGGCGTCGCCGTCGCCGTCGGCGTCGCCGTCGGCGTAACCGCCCGAGGTCACGTGACCCCCCAGGTCACGTGACCCCCAGGTCACGTGACCCCCAGGTCACGTGGTCCCCAGGTCACGTGGTCCCCAGGTCACGTGGTCCCCGAGGTCACGTGACCCCAGGTCACGTGGTCCCCAGGTCACGTGACCCCCGAGGTCACGTGATGATGGCGATGACGATGCGGATGCCGATGACGTCATCAGTGACGTGACCCCCAGGTCACGTGACCCCTGGTCACGTGACCCCCGAGGTCACGTGATGACGATGACGATGCGGATGCCGATGATGTCATCAGTGACGTCACTGATGATGTCATCGGCATCCGCATCGTCATCGTCATCATCCCTGATGACGTCATCAGTGACGTCACTGATGACGTCATCGGCATCCGCATCGTCATCGTCATCATCATTGATGACGTCATCAGTGACGTCACGTTACCCCCCTCCCCCCCCGAGGTCACTTGCCCCCCCCTCCGTACCCTTCCCTCCTCCTCCTCAAGAGCTGCGCTCTAATTCGGCGTTACAGGGAGTTGTAAACGGCTTTCACTTTTTTTTTCAATAATTATCTTTAGGAACTAATTCTGACGTTGATAACTTGCAAAAACACCCATTAGTTTCCTCTCTGCGCATACATAAAAAAAATAAAGGAATGAAATAGCTTTCCTCTCCTCAATTGAAATTAGAACAAACGGCCACGTGATCTGACGCTAATTATATACCGTCAAAACACTATTTTAAATTCTAATGAATGTGCAGTTTCTACTAAGATCAGGCGGCAGAGAAAATCTCTAGGAAGGAAACCTCACCAGTGGCCTTTTGATGCATTGCGGAGAATTCCCAAAAGGATGATCGCACAACTGCCAGCGAGAACGTAGAGCCGGCAGACTCAGCTATGGCGCACCGAATTTTATGTTTATCATCTTTATCCGTGGCACTACATTCAAGGTCGTCAGGCACGTAGCCAGGATTTTGTTTCGGGAAGGGGGGGGGGGGCGTCCATGACAAAATGCTGAAGAGGGGGAGGCGGAGAGGATAGGCCAAAGCAAAGTGGAAGATTTCGGGGGGGGGGGCGGCCCCATGGCCCCCCCCCCCCCCCCCCCCCCTGGCTAACGTGCCTGAAGGAAGCTGCAGACTTGCTGCGAAGAGTTTTCTAGTCTAACATGCCTAGTCCTCAATGGTTTGTGATAGTTCTTTTTTTTTTTTTTTTTTTTGCGAACGCATTGAAATTAAATTTGAGATAAAGACAGGGAGAAGGGAGGGGGAAGGTCAAAAAAACGTATTTGAATTCCTGTAATGAATCATTTTAATATTTTAGGGTGTGTGTGTGCCGAATCGACGAAGGCCGCTCCGGTACTCACTATACCTCAGCTAGCCTGGGGTCTCTAACGCGCTGGCACGCAGTGGATACACGACCGCGCGCTGCAGTGGTACGATGCTTATCCAGGTCAAAACGGTAGGGGCATGGATTAAACTCAGGAACCCCGGTTATGCAGCGCGAGCGTTCGCCCCACGGGCCCCGAGCTGCGGTGGGCCCAACACAATCGGCCACCGAACCCCCGAGGGCCTGATCCATTCTGACCAGTCAGAGAACAAAAACAAAACCGTGGTAAGAGATAACGGGCCAGCGCGGCTCAGCCCCGGCCGACTGCCATTTTGTTCTTTCAAACACTTTCCCCCCATAATCGTGCGTTCATTAGACGAAGCCATCGCTCTTGGCACACGCGTGCATAGGCGGCAGCCGGCCCTGGTCGACTTCCAGCCAGCCATCCAGCGCCACCCCAAACACACCCACCGCATTAGAGATAATTCGCTCGCCCCTCGATTCCCTTTCGTGGTCCGTCTTTGCCGAATCGCGCGCGTGTCCGACCGGGCGTTCGGGCTCACCACGAAGCGTGCGAGTTGCGAGCGGAGGCTCCTGGAAATCCCGCAGAAAACAACGACCTGCCGTTTGGCCCCGCCGTCGCCGACACCGCTGCTGCTGCCGCCGCCGCCTCGTTTTGTTGTTTAGAATAGACCTATTGCTAGTCTTACCCAAGCATCAAGAGAATGCAGGGATTGGGTGTTCCACGCGCCGCACGTGCTGGCCTCAGCAGTAGTAACTTTTCCAAAGCAAAAACCTAAAACAATGGCATCTTGCACGCGTTCGTCAATGCTTCTTTTGGTTATTTACTTCGAATCATTTATACAGGAAAGGCGTGCGTGTGTGGCGCGTGGAACACCAACTGCATTCTCCTTGATGCTTGGGTGGCCAGCAAATTTGTCTATTGGGGGCATTTCATCGAAGATCAAGACAGCTGTGTTCAGATTTCCGCTCGCTGTAAAAATCCTCACGCAAATCGCGCAGAAAGGACCAGATATGGTTAATTGGTTCGTAGAAGGCAATGAGAGTATGGGAAGTATAAGGCCAACCATATAAATTATATAATCGAGAAAAATCAAGCTAGAAAAAAAAAGCAAACAATTAATACGATTTGAACTGCTTAAGGCGAGCGTGAAGCGATATATTTCAGAATACTTAAGATAGAAACGGATAAAATGCCAACGGAGGACTTTCATAGACAACTATACACTCTTTTCAAAACCCATAACGACAACTTCCATGAAAAAGTGTGCTTGTCTGCGAAGGTCCTCCGTGTTTCTGTTCTTTATATTTTAAGTATTAAACATCGATTTCCATGTCATTGATTCCTTCGGTCGTTATTTTGTTTCCTTATGATGGTCCTGGAAATGTGGCCGGCGCTTCAGCGTGGCCACCTGCGCTTTGGCCCGCCTTTGATAACGAGGCTCGGCTGCATTCCGCGGCGGCACCCCGCTCGGCGCCCAGTGGGCAGCTCGCGTCACGCGGTCTAATCAAAGGCCGATAAGGCGACCCCCGCGCGTCGAATGGGCACCTGCTCCCGACCGGGTGCAGGGGTCTTCCCGGCGCCCAGCTGGCAGCAATTTCGGAGAAGCACGATCGGGGCCCCTCCTCCCCGCACGCGCGGGCACCGTCCCGCGTCCACGCCGGGGCCAGCGGGGGGACGCCCGGGGCAAGCTGCGCGCCGAATGCACGCCGAGGCGCGTGCCACCTCCCAGGCAGCTCCCGACCGGTGGCGCGTGTTCGAGGAGCGGCCCGCCGTGCACCCACGCGCTGCGCACGGGGATGGTGGTGGCCTGAGGAGACGCCCGGGGCGGCAGGGCGGGCGCCCCCCCCCCCCCCCCCCCTTTCCCCGGCCAAGTCCCTCGCTCGGCCGGCCGCAGCTTGAGACAAAGAGTGGCGCGAGGTGAGATGCAAGACCGGCGCCGCCGGTCATTCCAGTGCAAACAGCAGCGCTGTGGTCTGTATTATTTTGCAAATTGGTAAGAAGAAATTTGGTTGTGTGTTTGCTGAAACATCGGAGAAGTTAGTTAGCCAATGAGCATCTGGTGCCCCCACTGTAGATGACAAGTTGTGCTCGCGCGGCACCACTGCCGACTCCGTTTCTACCTACGATAAAGCATGGATGGTACGAGTCATCCAAGCCGATCCAACGCCGTGTTAGTGTCATGCGACCTTCGGGAGGGGAGCAGCGACGCGCAGGGCGCGCAGTCACGTGGTACGCCCAGAGCACTGCATTGGCTTCGACGGCTCGTAGCATTCAATGCGACCTATCGCGTCTCCAGCTCGTTGCTCGCCCTCCCGCGGCGGAAACGGCAAGCGCTCTAGTGAGGGTCCCCCGGTTCTCCTGCTCAGCGGCACGGTGGAACTGCTCGCGATCATTCCATTATTTTGCAAGACGGTTCGTGTTTCATCGCAAACACGGAAATCTTTATGTAGAACATGCTCACTTACCACTTTGCGTCACTTTCGAGCGGTTCGCTCAGCGGGTTCGCTTTCCGCCTTTTTGAAAAGATGCTCGGAACAACCCCTGGTTTCAGTCTTATGCTCTTTGTGGGCAGACCGAAGCTCTCCAGTGCCCTGGGGCTCCTTTCGTAGTCGTCATCACGGAAGTGATCGGAGCACAGGCGATCATCAGGCGTCGGAACCCACGCGGGAAACGAGGGACGTGCGAGGCGGGTCCACACAGCACGGAGTTTCTCGTCGGCCGGAAACTTGCGCATCGGCAGCTCGCGATGTGACAAGCTGTTGCCACAACCCTCTGCCACGCAATAGCGCGGCATCACGGCGTTAAATCCAGAGAGCCTATTTTAAAATATACCAACGCCGGAACAGGCGAACGATGTCGTCGAAAGAGCCAAAGCGTGCTCGCGTCGGGGTCGCAACGAGAACGCGCTCACTGTGGCCAACTACGCTTTGGCTTTCTCCGCCAAGGCTTTGCAAACGCGTTCAGGCCTACGCTAACCTCTGCCGGCACGCCGTATTTCCGCAGAACGGCGCTGCTCCTATGCCACAAGTGATGTCACGAGAACTTCCCACCATCTACCAGATGTGAATTTGAAATCGTTTAATTAGGTTTAAAATTAGTTCTCCTGTGTTTTAGAGCGCGATATTGATATTTCCGAGGTGGTGTCTGTCCGTAGCCCATATTTATGCACAAAGATCGGCGCTAAAATTTCATTTCAGGACCCCTTTAAGGATGACATCTTCGGAGGCCTCGCCCGCAACCCGCCGACCACCGTCGAAGCCTTCGTCACGGAGGCAACCAACATCGAGCGCGCCCTCCAAGCGCGCGCCTCCCACTACCAGCGACATCCAGGCGTCGCTGCACCCACGCTGCTTAACGTCGAAAACACTCCGGGTACGCGGGACATCTGGGAAATTATCCGGGAGGTCGTCCGGGAGGAAGCTGCGAAGGTTGCTGCCAACCGCCAGTCGTCCGCCAACCCTTTCCCTCGCCGAGGCTGTCCGAAAAGACGTGCATCGGGCGCTCCAACCAGGGGTTCCCGTCACCACGGTGGCACCGGTGGAACCAACGTTGAGCTACGCCGCCATGGGCCCACGACCGCCGCAAGCTCCCCGCCAAGCCTCGGCGCCACCTCGAAGAGACGCCCCAACGCCGTAGTACCTCTGACGTTAGGAAGATCAGGCGCACGTTCGCCCAGAACAACCTGCGCCGAGGAAGACCGACGTCTGGAGGACGGCCAACCGACGCCCGCTGTGTTACCACTGCGGTGAGGCGGACCACATCTACCGACGACGCCCCTACCGCCAGCTGGGCCTACGAGGGTTTGCGCCCAACGACCCTCGACCACGTCTCGGAGAGCGACCTCGGGACATCGAGGACTACCTCCGCCGCTCTTCATCCCCTGAGTCGTCTCCCCGCCGAGGATTCCGTTCACCGTCTCCCCGACGCTCGCCATCGCCCTTCCGCCAGTCTCGCCGAGACAGCCTGTCACCCATCGCATCCCGTCGGGAAAACTAGGCGCGGCAATGCCGGGAGGTGGTGTTGCCGAAGACGAACGATGCCAAGATCCTCCAAGATCGTCGGAGCCCTCCCACTCTAACGCCGCAACGTCCCGAAACGACGTTTCTGCAACAGTGTCGAATAACCTCAACGTTATCATCGACGGACACGACGCGACGGCGCTCGTCAACACCGGAGCAGACTACTCCGTTTTGAGTGGGAGACTCTCTTGCCGCCTTCGGAAAGTTAGGACGTCGTGGGACGGACCGCAGATACGAACCGCCGGCGGACATCTCATCACACCTGTCGGCAGGTGCAGTGCTCGCGTTGAGATCCACGGTGAAACCTGCCCTGTGAAGTTCGTCATTCTGCAAGACTGTTCGAGGGACGTCATTCTCGGAATGGACTTCTTGTGTGAATACAGCGCCATCATCGACCTTGCGGAGAACAAGCTGACGCTTCGGAAACCTGTCCCATCGGCGTAAAGACCAAAAGCAACGTTAGCTGCAGTGCGAGTCCTTACGAGCCACGTAAACCTGCCGCCGCTGTCGAGTGTCTTTGTGCCCGTCGGGACCGAAGAAGCCACCTGCGGTGTAGCACTGTTAGAAGGAAGCGTCCAACTTCTCCTTGGACGAGGGATTGGCATTGCAAGAGGCGTAACCGAGCTCCAGGACAGGCGAACCGTAGCGCTTTGTCACAAACTTCCGACAAAAGTCCCAGCACCTTCTGGAGCGAAAGCTCGCGCTGCAGAACCCAGGATCCTGGGTTCAATCCCCGCCCCTGCCCGTTTCGATCTGGATGAGCATCGTACCGGCGTGCGGTCGTGTATCACTACTGCGTGGTGCACGTTAAAGACCCCAGGTTAGCGGTTTTACCGCACTGGCTAAATTGCTCACCTACAGCTGAGACACCCGACGCCCACTGAGGCTAACTAACTTCCGGCTGTATAAACATACACAAAACAATTTGCTTGCCAGCACCTTACAAAGGGTACAGCCGTGGGCTACGTCGAGGAAATTCAGGACCCACCCGCGATCGCAGTGATCTCGGAAGACGCCTTTCCGACGCAGCAGAGGAGAACCACGCCGTCAGAGCGTGGTTCTCCTTCAAACCTAACCGAGGTCAGTTTAAAGGGATTCTAAAAAAATAAAGATGTTGCCTCGAGCGTTTCTTTTTTTTTTTTATCAGCAAATTCTATTTAGAAATTTGTGTTCAAATCACACTCATATGTCCCAGGTTATGTCCATGTAAAAGGGTCCGGTGTGTCTTGAACACATTTTTCGACATGAAATTGTAACTTGGCGTACACGAAACAACCATGGCACCGCCGAGCAAATAAAAGCCTCAAGGCTTCAAACCATAGGGCGCCCTATGGTTTGGAGACCGGTGGCTTCGCTGCGTTTTCCATAGGAGCTAAGACTTTTTCTTTTTTTACTTTTTCCTCAAGTAAGCTCTGCTCTTTGCGAATTTTATAAAAAAATGCACCACCTGTGGCCAACGCTATACAAAATCGGAACGCGATAGGTTAAGAAACCGAATTTTGCGGTCGATTTAAAGAGCCTGGCCGCCCCTTGATACACCCAGTAGAATAGTAGGCGGGCACAACAACAGATTTGGGAGAAAATCATTGAATCATTTGCCATGGGGACTGTCAAGAAACAACATTCCTTCACCTTCATTATCACTGACAATGGCAGAGGTCAAATTCCTAGTATCAGAGATAACTAAATTATTGATACCTCGTCGTGACGCCAGTGCTTTTTAAACTTTTATATTTATAGTAAATTTGCTTTCCTTTTAACAACTCCTCCTTTCCTTCTTCGAGAACGTTGAAACCTTTGGGGGCGGTTTTATATTTTGTGCCACTCCATGTAGTTGCTCAAAGAAACAAGTCCTGTTTAGTCCCCGTCCCCAATGTTTTATCCTTTCAAGTATGCGTATCATGAAGGCGATCGTTAAGGTAGCGCGTATCGAAGCTGGTCGGGTTTTGGGGTGTTGTCCGTCTTGAACATGCCGGAAGACATTCTCAGGGCGTCGCCGGGGGGGGGGGGAGCGCTGCCCACGGACATCTCTCCTTTGGGGATAATAAAAGCACTGGCCGTTCCGGAGACGGTTGTTGTCTGCTAAATTTCGCTATGAAATAAACATCTCGCTAAGTTTGTCACTTTGCTTCTCGACTACCTGTTCCGGACTTTGTTCGCGAAGTCTACGTGACGTCAGCGGTCTGACCACGCTACCCGAAAGAGACTCTGACACGGCGTCGCGGCGTAACAGAACCGTATTAGGACTGCGAGTTGGGCTAGTTGGTTCTGATACATGGTGGGCATCAATGACAGAATTATAGAGCACTCAGCTGCCACCAGGCAATCCCCTGTCTGGCCATTTGGCTGTACACTGCGATAGATGTGCATGCCAACCGGAGTTCCAAAGAACTAAAGTTGCGGGAAGATTTAAAACACAGCTGGAGCGTGAAATACATATGGCCTTCTTTGATAAGGGTCCGCGGGTCGAATGTTTGTGTCAGCGCTCCTTCTATTGCCCTCTCTGACAAGGAGTACGCCTTTATCAGCCAAGCTTCAATCAATCATTAGTGTCGTCCGGCTTCTTCGGGGTTTTTGATCTAAGTGTACTTTATGCGCATGTGCGCTTTTACTCTTTTACGTATGTGTTCTATTAAACTTCAGTTGCAAGTTACGCCCTGTCCTGTGTGCCTCACTTCTCTGTCCTTGTCCCTATGGCGTATTTCCCACCAGGTAATAGAACCCCAGGAAGCGAGAGAGGTTTGGAACAGTTTCGATTAAAGTCAAAGTCAAGTCAAAATGTGTTTTTATTTGTAAACAAGATGTTAGATAATTCCACTTATTCAGACGGGGTCCCAAAGTTTTCAAAGAAAACTGTTGAAGGGAGTCCTTGGTAATAAAGGGTTAGTCAGCGATCAAGTTGGCACCATTATATATAAAATAAAAAAAAACGAAACACGATTGTGGTATGTACTTAATCAAAATATTAAACCAAGTGAAAAGAGAGAGAAGAAAAGCCAGAAAGTCGAGGAAAAAAGGACAATATCAGTGTGTGTTTGTGTGTGTGTGTGACAGTGTGAAAGGTGTGCCTAGGAGAGAAGAATGAATCGGGGGGGGGCGGCATAGAAATTGTTGATGAATCATGCAGATAGTATGTGTGCACGTGTGGCTTGTTTAAAAATATAGAATGGTGACATAAAACTGACCTCTTTTGTTTGTGGCGATCATTTGTAGGACTCCGAAGCGACTGATCCACATTTTGATCTGATTGCGAGCCGCGGTTGTTGCTGTGATGTCCCTCATTGGTGCCGCTTCGGGCCACTGCGTAAAGTGATCGACAAAGGCGAGGAGGTAGTGGTTCTCTTGTGATGGAGGAAGGGTCCCATTATATCAATGTGAATCTGGGCAAAGCAAGTGTCCGGTGGACTGAACGTTCCCAAAGGGGCGAAGGTGTGCCAGTCAACTTTGGTTCATTGGCATTCGGCAAACTTTTTCCGGGACCTTTTGTCTGTGTTGATTTGGGGCCACATAAACCGTGGGACTATCAACCGCTGGTTGCCTCGTATCCCGGTATCGGACAAAGAGTGCAGGAGTCAAAGACAGCTTGACGCCAATCTTCTGGTACAAAGGGGTGGGGACGACCTGTCGACGTTTTGCATGCAACTTGGTCGTCTCGGTCGGGCATGCGCATGTCATCAAAGATTAAGGTCGTTGCGGTCGTCCTTAGCCGTTGCAATTCGATAGTAACTTGTGCCTCCGCCAACTGCTTGTAGAAAACATCAGCTGCGGCGTTATCAACGACCTTGACTAAGCGTATGTCGATGGTAAAGTCCGAAATGTGTGCCATGTGTCGTACCTGTGTTGGGGCCTGTTGACCGATCGCTGAGATGGCCGGAGGGCCTAGCTCCATGATTTGATCCGCTATGCTAGCGAGCGTGGAGATTGAGGCTGTAGTCGGTACTTTGCTCGGTAGGCTTTGGAGGAAGAGTTTCCTCATGATGGACGTGTTCTTTCTAGCTGCTTTATTCCCTAGGAGGTGTTTCATTCGCCGTAAATGTTCCGTTGGTTTTCAATTGCCGAGTTCTTCGGAGTTCAACAGCTTCTAGAGACGGCGTGGCTCCAACTCTGTGGCGCTGCAAATCGACTTCGTTTACAGCGATTCGTAGGGCTGCTTCGGCGGGCGGAGAGTCAAGTAATGTGCAAACCATGAATGCTGTTGACTGCGGGAGGGCCAGCACGACGTAGTCAAATTTTGTTAAGGACGTCGTTATTCGGTTCTTTTAGAAAATCTATTCCGCGGTCAAAAACCAGAGCTCGGAACCTGACGACCGGAACTCGGGGAAACTTGATGCTCATATAGTCGTCGCCCCCCTACCACCGGGGTTCCGTAAGAGCTGCTGTCATCTCCGAGCCTCATGATATGGGCGCGAAGCTTCATTCGCCGAGGGACCGGAAATCCACGGCAGCGTAGTGGGCGAGGTATGGTGTGGCTCGGTTCGGGTCATTAATATGTAAAGGCGAAACTTATCTACACGTATTTTCATTATTTACAGACTCAATAATTGGCTTGATCGTCGAGCGGCCTGTCGTCGAATCCCCGAAATCGTGATGCCTGTGCACCTGCGCCTCGCGCGTGACCTAGCACTCAGTGTCCCGTCGGCTTGAGGTCACTACAGCGTCACAGCAAAGTGCTTGGAACACAGTCCTCATGTCGAATACGGGTTTAGAATGAGACTAAGATATGACAGTGTCGAGTAATTGAGGAGTTTCAGCGATGGTGTCACCGCCCTGGCGGCCGGTCGCCGAAGAAGAAAGAAGGGGATAGTTTGCTGGGCATTTGCTTTGTGTAAGTGTGTTGGCCGCGAACGTAGGCTTATAAACTTCGGCAGCAAGAATATTACGCGGCTCTGGTGTTCCGGTACGAGCAACAGAGGTGACACGATCTGCTATCGACTAGCTACGGCCACCCATCGCAGCGATGCAGGCGTCGAAGGAGCTTAACCTGTGTACTACGCAGTCAGTCGCCGTCATCCGACGCTGCTAGTTCGGCATTCAGGGCTTTCCGCCCCGGGTTCTTCGTTTGTATGTACTTGGAACCGAGTGTTATTTCCTGTACTTGTGTGTGTGCTCAGTGGCTGGATATGGGCCTCATTGAGCAGTTCTTCAGGCTCAGCGACTCAAACTTGACGGCGGAGGGACTTGCAGCCACGCTGTCGGTTGGTGGGTGTGACGATTACACGGATAAATTTTAAGATTGCTGTTAGCAAGGTGGGCCATAGTCGCTTTATGTTGACACGATTTTAAGTGTAAGTACTCCGTGCATAGGCGAATCTATTGCGTTTCTAATCCACCTTTGTTTTTATCACGCACGACCGACTACTAAGCAAATACTTCTGTACCGATCACGGAGTTAATGTCTTCCGCCTTACATTGCGTAACGTCTAATAAAAAGTCGTTTGTTCAACGAAAAAACATCCCTTTCGAGTGACCTCTATTTTATTGATGATTTATCCCAGGGTTGGGCAGAAATACTCAAAAATGTATTTGGAAATACAAATACTGGGATACATTAAAATAGTAGCTAAAATACTGATACTAAAATATATCTGTAAAAATGTATCGCGATACGTATCGGAAATACATTTTAAATAGAAGCCAAAAAGTCTTTGGAAATACAAATACAGGAATACATTTAAGGAGGGCAGAAATACAAATACAGAAATACTGATACTGCAATACATTTTTCAAATTTGTTTGAGACGCCAACTGAGATGAGGCTTAAAGTTTGAAGTGGAAGTTTTTGATCCCGAAATTGCTTTCCCGTAGGCTTGGCACTTTGCCTTGAAGGTAGTGGTTTCGGACGACGAGGAGTCTTCAATTGGCTCAAAAAACGTTCCGTCAAGGACTGACCGCGGTCCTTTCCCTGACATCCTGTCTCTCTGACGTGGGATGCGAAAAGACTTCGACCTCTAAATAAATTCTGTCACCCTAAATCCCATGCACCAAAACGTCACCACGCTCCTGTCCAATAAAGACGCCCCTGTCAACGTTGATCACATGACGTCATGGTGGAATGAACTGGTATTCTTTATCTGTAGGTGTGGCATTGAACATGAAACTTTACCACGCTGCTGTATGAAAGGACATTACGTACTTTCGTTGTAGGTTGCCTCGTTGAAGATCGTGCAGACAGTGTCATTTGGTATTTTTGAGAATAGTGGACCACCTGAAGCATCCTGGAACACATGTCTTATCTTCTGTTACGGTTGAAAAAACGATACGGTGGCATCCCTGTTGTGAAGGTCCTTCCTGCCGACCCTCCGCCACCAAAGAATGGATTGCAGTCCTCACGTTTCGACTAGCATCATCCAAACATAGACCTCGTAAATTGCGACCTGATATTGCCGGTACAGGTGCGAGCTCTCCGAGAAACAGCGCGCTTGAGACGAGTTGCAGGTGTACGAAGTCTGGGCCGGCACAGCGAGGCCACGTCTGGCCTTTTTCCTGGGTTTCGATCACCAGAGCAGCGGGTCACGTTCACGTCGGCTGATGACGTACCCTTGAGCCGTGCAATGTTACGGCGCAGCCGCAGACGCGTTCGAATATGTGTTGAACTTCACTGCGTGAGTCATCCTACTATTTCAAGTCAACCACCGCCAGGCTCGTGCTGCAACGGACTGTGACTCAGCTTTTCCGGCTGGGTGTACTGTGTACGCTAAGGCAAGAGAGACGGTTAGCAGCGGGCATTGGGTGCCAGCAAACAATGACTCAAGAAATCCCTATACTTAAGGACTTGCGGCAGAAGATGCTCTGACTCTACTCCTGGCACGCCACCTGGTTCGAGTCCCCGACTACGCAACACTTCTCAGAAGAGAGAAAAGGACGCATAGAAAAATAGTTTGGAAAATCGGAAGGAACCTTGGTCAGCATAGTAACAATGCCCCAGCATCTCTTTAACCCTAGTTCCCTCAGAAGTAAAAAAAAAAAAATGCGTTCGGACTTGTATTTTTTTTTTAGGGGGGTGGTTGGGAGTATTTTTTGAAAAATGTAACGAAATACATTTCATCTTGATTGTATCGCGATACAAAAAAACATTCCAAATGTATTTCGATACAGGAATACAGATACTGGTGAAAAAATGTATCGCGATAGAGAAATACAGATACGAAATGTATTTCTGAAATACTATCGCGATACATTTGTATCGCGATACTGCCCAACCCTGATTTGTCCCGTATCTAGGTGCTTTAATCAACAGGATCGATTAGGTTTGCTTCCCTAGTTAAAACATTTTGCTGCCACATGCGGCACTAATGCTTGGCACGATGTATGCCACTGGTGGTATTGTGAATTGGTTTGCTTCCAAAGCTAAAAGTGTAACAGGTGGGACCATTCAGTTTGCTAAAAATGTGCCGATATGGGAATTTCGTTGCATAACTAGTGTTTTACGTTTAAGATTGATAAGAAACATGTTCATGTGATGATGCATGTCTACAGCATAAGCTTTTCGCAATTGATTATCCATGAATGCAGGCATGTGACTAGTAGAGCTTGACTAAGCAGCCTCAAGCGTTTTTAAGCTGGGCCAAATTGGTGATTACATCGGCAATAAATATTGTGGTGGAAAACTGACCATTGACTCGGTGGGTTTTGATCGTGCCCATTGGTGTGCTGTTGGCAAATTAGGTAATGACACTCTTTTTCCCTGACCATGTGGCTTCAAGGGACATCACCATCTAGATGTGCTTAAATATATTTATTTCAAGGTTCAGTTGACCCCTCTGCATCATTACAGGAAGGCAGTCTAAAGCCACAACAAACAGCAGTGAATATACAATGCATAATAACAGGCACCAGTGTCCAGGCGTATAGTCCGCAAAAGCCAATTTGAGCCTAATTTTCTTTTTTAGATAGTTTGCATTTGGTGTATAATCCGCAGGGCCTGATTTCCGCACCCAGTGCATAGTCCGCCAAGCTGGTGCATTGTGTCTTCGTGCTTTTTTCCAGGGTGGCATTTTGTTCAGAAGTTCTTCGGCGAACGCTGTTGAGCCTGAAGAACTGCTCTATGAGGCCCATATCCAGCCACTGAGCACACACACAAGCACAGGAAATAACAGTCGGTGCCAAGTACAAACGAAGAACCTGGGCGGAAAGCCCTGAATGCCAAACGAGCAGCGTCGGGTGACGGCGACTGACTGCGTAGTACACAAGTTGCGCTCCTTCGACGCCTGCATCGCTGCGGTGGGTGGTCGTAGCTAGTCGTAGCGAGATGATCATCACTTCAAGCAAGACCTACCGTGATGCTACAAATGAAGTGTTCAAGCCAGTCGAAGGCAAGAAATCTTGCCATAGTCAAGATATGTGTGCAAGTGTTCGACGTGGGCTCTCTCACACTGGTGCAGCTGTCATCAAGAAAGGTACATATCAACAATGTTTGCGCGTTGAGGCTGAAACTATGATGCATACTTTATCTAAACCTAAATTTATCGGTCTGCGGCTACAAACATTTTTGTTGACATTGCTTAGATGATGTAACCATTCAGGCCTCGCATTAAACGGTGTTGCGAACTCTTCGGTTGTTCTGGTTAATTGTGCTGAAAAGCAGTTGGATGGAAAGTATGACAGCTACAGCATACAAGGGACGATCGAGGTCTTTATTCTGCGTTCTGTGTGCATGGACACTGGTGCCTGTTTTGGATGACGTAATGACAGTTGCAGCAGGTGAGCGTCACTTCGGTATCCCGCTCTGCGACCGCGACTCGGCTGCCTCGCTGAGAAAATGTCTTCGGAAGACTTGCCCCGCTTCAGTCTCACCCGAGAACTTCTCGGAGGAAGAATGGAGCTTCATGCCGGTCTACACGAAATCGAGGATGACCAACATAAAGGAGAACTACGATTTTCTCCTACAAATGGGTGAATGTAGCAGAGTCGCCGAAACCAGCACGACTGCGAATTCAGAGAAAGGGATGTTTATAATCCACAACCTATACAAAGCAACTTTTTGTCAAAATAAAAAGGTCGGGCAGTAAAGGGATAACCCCGGTACAAATGCTGTGGTGGACTTCCCTGACCCTGCGACTCTGTCAAACTTGTCTAGAAGTTATATTTAACCTTCATATAACTAGATGTGTATCCACTCTGTAAACAACAGCGTACATTTGAATAACAGAGACCTAAAATCCTTAAACCAATACTATCTGCCATGTTTCTAATACTCATGTGTATGTGTTTGTGTATGAAAACCTATTTTTGCCCTAATAAAAGACATTTTCAAAAGGACACGTGTCTTCTGCTGATACATATCTTCCAATTTAAAATGCAGAGGCAAAAAGAAAATCAACTGTGTACATCTACCACTTTAGCATGAGCACCTTTTGCCATTCATTCTTGAGCACACTCAAATATCAGCTTAAGTTGCTCTCGTTTTAGAAGCTTTGCCCTGTTTTGTAAAAAGAAAATAAAGTTTAAAAACCTTCACCTTTGTTCTCCTTCTGGCATTTAATACAGACTTTTGTTTGTCAGCAGATCACACACAGCAGATATCACCGTGGCACATACAACTCTAAACGACCGATGAGACTATTGCTATTACAATAAAGCTTCCCACGAGAGCCAAAAGGAGGCTTGCAGGGGTGCACAAGCACATCGAAATGAGATTGGCGCTTCCGGGGCTTGTTTACATTATGCGTCAGAAACAGGACGGTCGGCGACCAGCTGATCGCAATATAACACCAAGGATACCGATGTTTGGATACATAGAACGCAGGATAAAGACCTCGATCGTCCCTTGTATGCTGTAGCTGTCATACTTTCCATCCAACCGCTTTTTAGCGCAATTAACCAGAACAACAACCCAAGAGTTCGTAACACCGTTTAATGCGAGGCCTGAATGGTTACATCATCTAAGCAATGTCAACAAAAATGTTTGTAGCCGCAGACCGATAAGTTTAGATTTAGATAAAGTACGCGTCATAGTTTCAACGCGCAAACATTGTTGATATGTACCTTTCTTTGGACCCGCGTACCTTCAGTTCAACTTGATGACAGCTGCACCAGCGTGAGAGAGCCCACGTCGAACACTTGCACACATATCTTGACTATGGCAAGATTTCTTGCCTTCGACTGGCTTGAACACTTCATTTGTAGCATCACGGTAGGTCTTGCTTGAAGTGATGATCATCTCGCACACGGCAACAAACAGAGAACGACACGCTTTGTTTAATTTATACGCTACCGGTCTACGGGCGTCGCAAATCTATCCCCTTCTTTTCCGCCATGTTGGATCGATCGGAGCGCCCCCTATATTCGCTGAAACTCCTCAATTGATGCGGTGGCTACTAGATGGCATCCGCTTTCGGAAGTCACCGGTTGATATCCATTATTTTTAGAGCGCAGCCTTTAGGCGCCCGTTTACGCGTTCCGCACCGTCGCCGTCGGCGTAACCACCCCGCTAAATTTGGCGGGAAATTGAACTGGTATCGACGTCACGTGACATCAATTTTCCCGCTAAATCTACCGGACAAACTGAATTTGTTCGTAGGTGACGTGACACGAAGTCATGTGACGTCATTTTCTAGCAAATTTAGCAGAAATATTTCCCCGCTTAACTTAGCGGGTTAAATTTGCCCGCTAAATTTACCGGGAAAACTTGACGTTTCGCGGCCTGAACACCAATTCAGTTTCCCCACTAAATTTAAAGGGAAAACGACGTCACATTACTTCGTGTCATGTCACTCATGAACAAATTCAGCGGGAGGAGAAGGAGGAGGAGAACAAAAGGGGAGTAGGGTACGGAGGAGGAGCAGCATACACTCCTCTTGTACCCCCCTCCCCCCCCCTCCCTTCTCCTCCTCAAGAGCTGCCCTTTAGTGTCGCATTACAGAGATTTGCAAACGTCTTTCATTTTTGGAGCGCAGCTCTTAGGCGCCGAATCCGGCTTGAGCGGCGTCGCCGTCGCCGTCGCCGTCGCCGTTACCGTCGGCATAGTGGCGCGTTGCATTATGGGTAAATTTCCCCGCTAAATTTAGCGGAAAATTTCCCCGCTAAATTTAGAGAAAAACTTCCGCGCTAAATTTAGCGGGAAAAATTCCCCGCTATATTTAGCGGAAAAATACCCCGCTAAATTTAGCGGAAAAATTCCTCGCTCAATTTAGGGGAGCAAATTCCCCGTTAAATTTAGCCGAAAAATTTTCTCGCTAAATTTAGCTGAACAATTTCGCACTAAATTTACGGAAAACATTCCCCGCTAAGTTTAGCGGAACAATAGACAGTTTTAGTGGATCGTACGCTAAAGCCTTGCGTACGCAATAAAATTGCGGGTCGGGAGTGCGCGTGCGCCGAACGCAATAGAAGAGCTAGCGTATTGCGTACGCACGCAACGCTGGGGATTTTGCGTGGCGGGCTAGCGGGCTCTGCGGGACGCTCTCGAGAGATCTCGGGCCCAACGAGAGCGCCAGTTTCAAGATGGCGGTTACCTCGACTGGCGCAGCAAGGGCGACGTGGTGTTTTCAAAGTTCTGTGTTACGTGAAATTGCGTGGTGTTCAGCTCGGCAATTCTTTCCGGGACCTACGGCGGTCGAATCAGATCGCCGTGCAGCTGAAGGAGTGCACAGTGAAAATGTTCGCCGCTCGGAATGTGCGTCAACGCTGCGATCTGCTCAACGCTAAGCCTATTCGCACAGTTCATCGCCGACGGACGAACGACTCTAAAAAAAATCGCCGAAGTTCTGGCTATGCACTGGACATCAGTAGGTCATGAATTTAATTCCGCGATAGCATTGATAAAAGCTGCCGTTTCCACGGGACGACTGACGGAGGCTCCGTGGTCGAATTTGGCTACGCACTCGTACCCGTAGCCTCTGTACTCCCATGAAGAGCGCGCTTGACGAGGCAGCTGCGGCTTGGTTTAATTTGAAATAAAATGATTGGACACGTTTTCATTTTCAATATTTCTTTCCAGGAGCATGGTTGCGCTATAAGCACGCGGAATTCTACGGCTCTAGCAAATTTAACCAAGATCATGCGTGGTGTTGACTCGAAAACGTAACGCACAACTAAATTCGGTCTGAGCAGATCATTTTTAGCGTACGCTATACCATCGCGTATTGCGTACGTATGAGCCAGCAACGCTATACTAAAACTGTCTATTACCTTGCTAAATTTTGCGGGGGAAATTTTTTCCACTAAATTTAGTGAGAAATTTTTTCGCTAAATTTAGCGGGGAGCAGGCGAGGGGAAGGGGAGGGTACGGATGAGGAGGAGGGGCATACCCTCCCTTCAGTACCTTCCCTCCTCCTCCTCAAGAGCTGCGCTCTAATTCGGCGTTACAGGGGATTGTATACGCGTCTTTCATTTTAGAGCGCAGCTCTTAGGGCGCCCGTTTCCGGCTTGAGCGGCGTCGGCGTCGGCGTCGACGTTGGCGTAACCGCGTGGTGCATTATGGAACGCGTGACGTCACTGATGACGTCACCAGTGACGTCATCGGCACCGCCATCGTCGCTGATGACGTCATCAGTGACGTCATCGGTATCCGCATCGTCATCGCCCCTGATGGCGTCATCAATGACGTCACGGATGACGTCAACGACATTCGCATCGTCGTCGTCACTTATGACGTCACTAGTGATGATGACGTCAGCAGTGACGTCACTGATGACGTCATCGTCACGTGACCTCATAGGGGTCACGTGACCCCGTGAGGTCACTTGACCCCGGTGACGTCACATGACCCCGACCCTCGTGAGGCGATGGCGACGCCGCTCGGAGGGAGGAGTAGCAGACGGGATGAGGACGTGAGGAGGAGGGAGGAGAGGATATGCCTTCCCCTCAGTACCCTTCCCTCTCCTCCTCAAGAGCTGCACTCTAATTCGGCGTTACAGGAGAGTTGTAAACGGCTTTCATTTTTTTATATTACTTACTACCATCACGTCTCGCAACAGCTCCTACACTTTTAGAACCTGTAAACTAAACAATGATTCAGGCATGTAATGCAACAAGTTTAATATCTGAGCTGTAGCAGTGCATGCAATACATAATTGCGTGCACCATGCTACTACCTAACCCCAGCTCGTATCACCTAACCATAGGCCTAGCAGTCTGTATTTGTACATTGTTGAGTCGTGCTGCTGGGTGGGAAATGCCTGAATTAAGGGTTTCCTTTTTCAACCCAACTGATTTTTTATTCTAGTAGGCAAATAAGTACTGACCAAAGCCACAAGATTAAGCGTGGGACAAGAAAACAGCTATATGCAAGGAAGCAGAGGGCCTTTTTCAACAGCCAACAGCCAATATGGCAGAAACTTTCGTATCAAGGAACAGGCACCAGCCCACTGCACCTTTATTTATTCAGGTGCCGCATGTACAAGTCACGTTATGGGCCAGTGTTGAGGTTGAAGTTGTATCTCACAACAGCCTCATATGCCAGCAAGCTCGCCATCTGCCTGTGAGCGCCTTGTGGCACACGGCGGAGGCGGGGCGATTATCACGCCAAAGTCTTCGCACTCGTCCCTGCCTGGTGCTGCCGCGAAGCTGTCATTTAAGGTCTGCACAGGCTGTATCCTGCATCCGCCTTTCCTCGGCCATGCAGTCCTCAGGCTTCTTTCTTTTTTGGGTCTGGCTTTGATGGCCACCCCCTCTGGTGGCTCGCCCTTCATTGCAGGATCCATGGGGCTACCGGTTTTGCCACCCCTGGCTGGTCCTTTGGCCGGTCCCTTGGTTGAGTCCCCTGGCTGGTCCCCTGGCCATGGGACCAGCCAAGTGTTTGCTTTGAATTTTGAATAGTAGAACTGTTAGAAAAACGCTTTTCATGGGACCACTCTGGGAACCCCTGGCTGTATGCCTCCTACCTGGTCGCCTCGATGGTCTCCTCACTGGTCTCTTGGTTGCTGGCCTCGATCCTCCTGGTCCAGACTGGAGGGATCTACAGGTTTGCTGCCTTCAGAGGGCCCCCAACGGCTGTCGTCGCCACCCGCTGGCTGAGATTCTGATTCCGCCTGTGAATGTGGAAAAATGATCACATTAATGAGAAAACGTTTTCGCTTGTAGAAAATGAACGTGCATAACACATAGAGTAGTCTCTGACCCTAATAAGTTTCTTCACGTGCATCGGAAACTAATATTTGTTTATTGCTTGTTTTAGATTTAAAAAAAAAAATGAAAGCCGTTTACAACTCCCTGTAACGCCGAATTAGAGCGCAGCTCTTGAGGAGGAGGAGGGAAGGGTACTGAAGGGGGGGTCATGTGACCTCGGGGGGTCACGTGACCTTGACGATGACGATCCAATGACGTCATCGGTGACGTCACTGATGACGTCATCAGTGATGATGACGATGACGATGCGGATGCCAATGACGTCATCAGTGACGTCACTGATGACGTCATCTATGATGATGATGACGATGCGGATGCCGATGACGTCATCAGTGACATCACTGATGAGGTCATCAGTGATGATGACGATGACAATGCGGATGCCGATGACGTCATCAGTGAAGTGAGGACGATGACGATGCTGATGCCGATGACGTCACCAGGTTGCATGCAACCTGGATTGCATGCAACAGGTTGCATACAACTTGTTGCATGCCAGTTGCATGCAACAGGTTGCATGCAACCCAGGTTGCATGCCAGTTGCATGCAACAAGTTACATGCAACAGGTTGCATGCAACCTGTTGCATGCAACTCCCGAAGGAACCTCGAGGTCCTCCCAAAGGAACCCGAGGTCCTCCCGAGGTCCTCCCGAAGAAACCCGAGGTCCTCCCGAGGTCGTGCCGAAGGGACCCGAGGTCCTCCCGAAGGACCTCGGGTTCCTTCGGGACGACCTCGGGTTCCTTCGGGAGGACCTCGGGTCCCTTCAGAAAAATTTACCCATAATGCACCGCGCGGTTACGCCGACGCCGACGGCGACGGCGACGGCGACGCCGCTCAAGCCGGAAACGGGCGCCTAAGAGCTGCGCTCTAAAACGAAATTGGAGAGAAAGCTAAAAATATACTGGCAATTCATTCGTGTCTTTCAAGAAGGGCTTATGACAAGCGCTGGATGCTGTTCATTGTGGTTATTGGTGGGGGTTGAAGACGTACAGTGCCTAGCAAAACTCTCGACATGTATTACATTGTTCACCCATACCTGTTAGTTCAGGAAATTTTTAGTGTGCTACAAAATGTTCTGACGCACATTAGCAATAGTAAGTCCTTAGTGCAAAGCTTGGGTCTGAGAAGTAATATAAACCTGGAATTACATGCTCTGATATTTGCCGCAGTGCGTAGACGCTTCGCACATATTTTTGGCGGTATGGATACAGTGCTTAATTTGAGAGCGCAGCTCTTAGGCGCCCGTTTCCGGCTTGAGCGGCGTCGGCGTCGCCGTCACCGCGCGTTGCATCATGGGAAATGTCCCATAATGCACCGCGCGAGTCTGTCCCCCGATGTCACGTGACCTCCGGGGGGGTCACGTGACCCCCCCCCGAGGTCACGTGACCCCCCCCTTGAGGAGGAGGAGGAGGAGGAGGAGGAGACGAGGGGAGGAGGTTGAAGGATGAGGAGAGGAGGAGGAGGTGAAGGAGAAGGAGGGGGAGGAGGAGTAGCAGGCAGGATCACGAGGTGAAGAGGAGGGAGGAGGGCTATACCCTCGCCTCAGTATCCTTCCTCCTCCTCCTCAAGAGCTGCGCTCGAATTCGGTGTTGCAGGGAGTTGTAAACGGCTTTCACTTTTTTAGTGAAAATTTTCTTTCCCCAGCACTGCTACTTCCAAGCAAACAAGTGAGGAGGGCAAATAGGTGAAGCATGCCTTTTATTTCACTGTACTTTTCATAAAACGGGTGCATACAGTGTGCGAGTCCTGTCCGGTTTGAAGATTTAATTTGTAGGATTTTAATGTTTATACGGCTTTTTGACCCAGTGTGAAGAAACCCCCCCCCCCCAATAAAAAAAAAAGGAAAAGAAAATTGCTGGTACCGTAATTTATAATTTAAAAACGTAACGCAAAAGTAACGTCCGTTATTTTTTTATCGGCAACTGTAGCGCGTTCATTTTATTTCGAGGTAGGTCGGTAATGCGTTTCTTTATTTTGCAGGTAACGAGTAACGTCATTTCGTTACTTTTTTTTTTTTTTTTGGTAACGCCTACAACATTGTAATAAAGTAATATCATGGGTCTCACTGCCTCGAAAAATATATATGTCGCCGTGTTGCCGGCGCCAAATTCGCTCAACCGGCGATCAGGTCACCACACGTTGTCCAACACAAGTGGCTGCTGTTTTTGTTGCCGAAAACTGTCATACTGAGGCAACATTTCCGTTGTCGCCTATGTTGTGCGGCTGCTTGCCGCGATGTGACAGGTTTGTCGGACAACGTGGGGAGCGAGCAACTAAGTTGCCTGACTGTTGGGTAACGTATTATGTTGCTATTGCCGTCGTGTTGCCTCAGTGTCACAGGGCCTTAAAGGGATACTTAAAATGAAATTTGAAATATATCTGTCGCCTCAGAAATAGGCTGGATTTGATCTACAGTATCCGTAAATGACAATCATCGTACTGTTTATAGTTTGAGTCCGATGGCTGCATTTTTCGTTATAAACGGCCCACTCTGGCAAGCGCTCCTAGAGCAGCCATCGAGAGCACGTGACATCCGCTGCAATCGTGACGTAGATTGACTCGGGACAAGCAAAGCTGCGGCGAGGCTGACGTCAACAGGATAATGCGGATTCTGGGCGAGTTGGTATTGACACTTGGATAACATAAGCGCTAACGACTAGCGGACGAAGAGCAGGAACGAGACAACACAATGCGCTAACTTCAACTGGTTTAATTTTCAGAAAATCAAGGGTATAGACGCTTTGCAGCAGCTGTGCATGGGCGCCGCCATAAGTGACCTTCAGTTTTTGTTCCCTCTTATTACGTTCGCTTCACGTCATCGTCGCCACAGCAGGACAGGTTATTGCGACTTTAGGTGCTACTGTGTCCTCCTCCCCAGCATAGGCCCCTGTGGAGGCTCATAAACGCCCGCTTCAGTGGCTCGGCATTTCGGCAAAACCGGGGAAGGTCGGCTATGGCGGCTCAATCTGGCGCGTGTGCAAAGCGTCTTATAAATACTCTGCATCATCGCGCCATTCAACCAATCCCACGCCACGCAAATGCGCTTGCAAGAACTGTGTCTCTTTGTCACCCAAATCGATTGACGCGCACGCTGACACATCGATCCCCGTAGTTTTTTATCAGGTCTGCCTCTATAATTTTCCTTACCGTCTTATCTTCTATGTTTTGTTATAACAGTGCACAAATTGTGGTCCAAATGTCAACAGGACGTCCTAGGCCGTTCCAGCCACCGAAGCGGCCGAAGCATCGCCAGCGATCGGGGCACCGCAACCAACCCCAATGCTGCTTTTGAACGAATTTTGAGGACAGGTTAATCTTCTATAATCTTGTTGATGTGACAACAGCGCCGGTCTGGGACACACAGCAGTCCCGGGGAAAGAGGGAAGTTCCTCCTTCCCCCTTCTCTTCGAGAGGCCGGAGGCTAGAGACAGTTGTCGTTCACTGCTCTGTCCAGGCTCCCAGATGGTATAACAAACGAGGCTTTTGCGAGATCCACCAGGCGCTCTTTGCTAATCGTTTAATTGCGTTTTAAAATCAATTTTCTGTTCTTTCTGCAAACAAGTGATCGGTGTGTCTGACGTGATACATGCGCTCCCTTCGAACACTGAATATACGCAAAAAGTCAGCGCCTGAAATTCGTGTAGTATCCCTTTAAGAGGCAGCGACATAGGCCAGGGGAGGGCGAGATGTTACAAAACCGGAAACCCCCCCCCCCCCCCTCCCCCCTCCCTCCCCCCCACCCTCCTCCTTCTTCAAAGGATGAAAAAAAAGGAAAAAGAAAGAAAGGAGGAAATGTAGGAGGGTCGTCGATACCTTGATACCAGCGCTATCGAGTCCTGGCTGTGTCCTTTGGGCCGCAGCTGGCTGCTGACGGCTTCTCATTCCGCCTCCTCTTGGTATGTCTTGCAAGTCATGTTTACGGGCAGCCTTGCAGTCCCAACAGGTGACCGCGAAGCATGACGAACACCGGAGAAATGTTCTTCCGGTGTCAGGAAGTTTCTTTCCAGAGGTTTGATTTTTGCATGTGAGGACCTCTGCTGGCATGTTGCTGGGACTGCTGCTCCGTCTGTTGAGATGACCACCCACTGGCTGAGTACTTGCACGGTCAGTGACTATTAAAAGTGAAACCAAAAATTAGACCCTGATGAGCTTGTTGTCAAGAAGGATTACACTCAGACACACACACAAACACTACACTGCACAGAAAATATCATGGATACTACCCACACACACACGTAAACATGCGCGAGCACACACAAACAGACACCCACACACACACTACAGTGATCATTCACGACGTAGTTCAGTGCTGATGGAAGTGGTGAACTATACTCTAACTACGGGGGAGGGGCGGCGAAGTTCACTCTGCTAATGTCATTTATAGTATGTTAATGCTGATAATCTGTGTTCGTTCCGCCAATAAAAAATTTCCGCCCATGTATGCGTGGTTAGATGGCTATGGCAATGTTGACATTTCGGGGAATCTTCGCCACGCAGTAGATGCCCGTGCGTTAGTCGCGTAGCCAATCCTTAGACGGCAGGGAACCACTCGTAGAAACGTTTGCGGTGCCGGGCACTCTCCATTCCTTCAGTAAGTGCTTCGCCGAATGTAACTTGTTTACTTCGGAGTCCCATTTATGTTGCCATTTCTGCAATATGGAACCGTTTCATGCATTATGGTCATCTCTTGTAGCGCAAATATAACTCCAGAAACAATTTAGCGTCGTACGGAATATATATAAACGAACATATGCAGATGAATGAACTGTACTTAATCCAATGAATCAAAGAATTAGCCTGCAGGAACCCGCCGTTATTTTGGCTTTCGGCGGGTTCCTGAAAACTTTGATTCTTTGATTCATTGGATTAAGTACGGTTCATTCATCTGCATATGTTCGTTTATTTCCTGCTCGGAGACCACGTACGATGGTGTGAATGCCCGTGTTGTATATATATACATATACATATATTTCTCAGTAAAAACAACCATGCTGTACTTTTTTTTTAATTTGGGGATGTTGGGTGAATACAAGATGAAGCATGACGACGCAGACTGACAACCACCCACCCGCGATGCCTGCGACTAGAGGTCTGCACGGGCCGATATTTAGAAGCCCGGCCCAGCCCGGCCCGTTGTCTATTGGTGCCGGACTTGCCCGCGGCCTGATCTATCCATTTCCGACAGCTGGCCCGGCCCGGCCCTAAGTTAATTTTCCCGGACCAGCTGCGCTTTATTTTAGCCCAGTATGAATAGCTCACAAATTGCGCGGCATGGCAGCTCGCTTGCCACTGCTACACATAAGTTGATTGCGGTACCCAATAGTAAATACTGTAAGCATATTTTTTGCTGCTATTTATTAGTTGAATTAATCCGCAGGCTTAGGCCGCTCGCTAAGAAAAATCACCCCGATCTTCATTTTCTGCGAGTAAACCCGCGCGGAAAGGACGGAAAAACAAAATGACAAGCAGCAGTAAACAAAACCACGTGCCACACTTGAAAAGGAAGGGAAACGTCGCGACGGGTTTGGACAAAAGACGAACAAAGTTCTAAACTAACCACACTCGCAGCGCACAAGAGCAAAAAAAAATTATTTGCGGTGGTTTGCGAGAAATTGTTTAGGAAAAGTACCCTCAGGGGAACCTCTTCACCCATATTGGGGATGCAAGCACTCGTGTTGGCGCGTGTGGCGGCACGTAGCCAGGGGGAAGGCCCATGGGGCCCGTCCCTTCCCCCCCCCGAAATCTTCCATTTTGCTGGGGCCTCCTCTCCCCCTCCCTCTCATACACCATTTTGGGATGGGCGCCCCCCCCCCCCGAAACAAAATCCTGGCTACGCGCCTGTGTGTGAGTGCGTTGGTGCGCTGAGAAGCGATGGTATATGATCTGGAAGAGCATTCGCTGCACACACCGAACAGTACAAGAACATACACGCGCACACACATGCTTCAGCACCTCTTTATCCCCACTGTGGTTTCTCTCCCAACGCGCCGAACACGCTTCCGAAGAACATGCCGCTAAAAGAAAATGTAATGGCCGGCTTGGCCCGCTTTGGACCCCTTGTAGACTTGAATGCAAGGCCCGTAGCCCGGCCCGGGCCCTTCATGAATGTAGCCGTGAATCCCGAGCCCGGCCCGCGAGCCACGGGCCGGCCCGTGGCCCGCGGTCTGGCCCGTACTGTGTCATCATACCAGTGCAGATCTCTACCTGCGACGCTGACGGCTGTTTTGACTGGGCAGACATCGCCCCCTCGCGGCGAGCGACGGAGCTAGCGCAATTACACTCGTACTGATGGAGAGCGACTCGAATAAAGGCCGGTTCAGACACTGGCGTTTGAGTGCGTTTGACTGCGTTGCGGCGAGAACCGGAGCTGAAGTCACCGGCACATTCTGTGATGCACAGATGTGCCGGTGGAATCCACCCAAGGAATCATCTTGGCACGCGGTGTAAGCAGAAGGGATGTCCTGGTTTCTCACTGCCGCAACGCAGTCAAACGCAGTCAAACGCAACTGTGTGAACCGCGGGCTTAAGGCCGGAGAAGCCTTCGCGCGCGCGCTTCGGGATCTCGGAGGTTATGGAGGGGGCTACCGCTTTTCTAATGGCGCAGTGAAAACTACCGCTACGCGGTGGCCGAAATATGAAACGAAGAAAAGGAGATCGGAGGCACGAGATTCCAGTTGCGAATAGCGTATGAAGTTTGGAAGAACCGGGGAAAGATAACTCTTGGGGAGCTTCGTCATGACAGGAGACGTCTCGATAACAGAGCGATTTCCGAAGATTTAATTTGTCAGCTTCTAATAATAATAACTTCGCAACTTTTAGCGATGGTGGTACCGTGGTGTGAGAATCGCACTCCCTAGCTCCTGGATGATCGGCTTCACAATAAAAGTGCTTGACAACACCTTCCTGAGGTGAAAAAATGAACTAAGGCTCTAATACTGCTCGAATATAGCAAAACTAGAATTACTTACGCGTCGAAAACCTAGCCTCGTCCTGTTGTTCTACAACCATAATCCAGATGACAGCCATTTTGATAGGCACCAGCGCGCCCCCTATAGGTCGTGAAAGTTGTGAATTATATTTAGTATACGTCTCGCGAAAATCCCGACACCTCTGAAATGCAAGTGTACCGTTCTCTTCTTCCTCCGTGCTCGGTTCAAGTTGACGACGAGATGAAACGGTTCCGTGTGTTTGTGTCGACAGCTGATATAAAGCAAATAATACTTACGATTTCGCAAATACAACGTCGCTCGGGCGAGCAAAAAAAAAAAAAAAAGAGTCATAGAGCTGCGCTGCTTGACGTCAGAGCTGAAATATTGCAAGCAAAAGCAAAAATCGCACCATCTGAATCTGGTTTTAGTCAGTGGCAATGGGCGTTTGTGGCGTATCTGCTGTAGATGAGAAATTTAGTCTTCTAGGCCTGGGATTTTGAAAGGGCGGGGCAGCGATATTCTATTGGAATGTTTTTCACTTTACACGAGCTTACTGGCACTAGCGGGACTCAAGGATACTCGCACGCAACGCCACTGGCCAAGAGACTGTTTGTTGCGGTGCCGTTTCAAGGAGTCGCAAAACTTGATTACGTGTAGCTGGTGGTCACAGTACCGCCCAGCGACGATATTTTGAATGCGGCTCATAGATTGGACCCGATCATTGCGTGGGCACTCGATTTGGCCTCGCGATAATCGATAACTCGAGAAGCATTCGGGTAGTGGCCCGTGTCCAATCGCTGCAATGACGACAATAGCCGAACCATAACAATGTCTGGACCTCAGCGCGTGTCCTGTGCGCTTGCCAACCCCAGCGCGTGGCTACGATCAACATTGACGGCATATTGCCACGCGCGTCAGCAAGCAAGTGCGTGCGTGGCCGAGAGGATTCTGCTTCTGACACTCGCCGAGTACGGTCGCAGGATGGCTGGCTCCAACGGAGCTGTGAAAACGGCCCTTGCTGGCCGCGGTTTTTTGTCTGTTGATAATGCATCGTCTACCGAAGACTACAAGGTCGTATTGCCGCCAATGCCAACAGGAGGGAGTTGTTTAAACTCGGTTATCTTACATTGCGATTTAAAAGGGCGCCCTTATCGCATCGAAGATTTCAGGCAGGAACTGAAAAGGTGTGCCGTCCTGGCTGACATCGTGTCACTGGGGGCTTCCAGATGAATCATGTCTGGATTGCTACGCTGCGAACACCGGAAGCTAAACAGCGACTCGTGGATTGCAAGGAGCTCAAGGTGAAACAGCTGCGGTGCCTCGTCATTGACCCCAGCTCTACGGAGGTACGTCTAAGACTGCACTGGGTGCCTTACCAAGTACCGGACGACGCGGTGCGGAAGCTCCTGGAGCCCTATGGCAAAGTAATCGAGGTTGGCCGTGAAAAATGGCGCGTCGACGGCTTTGAAGGCATCGAGTCGACGACCCGTGTCGCGCGCATGACGCTCAAGAGTGGCGTCACACCGGACGGGATGCCTCACCAGCTGCGACTGCAAGGGGCCAACGCCCTTATCGTTATTCCAGGACGAGCGCCTGTCTGCCTGCGATGCAAGCGGACCGGGCACATCAGGAGGGAGTGTCGGGTGCCAAAGTGCTCGGAATGTTATCGCTTCGGTCACGAGAAGGACGAATGCGTCAAGACGTACGCCCGCGTCACCGACGGAGCTGCAGCAGACGATGCGTCGCAAGAAATCATGGACGCGGACGAAGCTGAGAGCGCTTCTCGGGGCCTGGAACCCGAGGCTCCATCGCCTGCTGAGAAGCAACGTCGTCCTGCCAGACCCGTTACCGCTGCACATGTCCCCAGGAGAAACGTCGAGAACGAGCTGGCGGGCGACATTGCTCAACCAGAAGTCGCTGTGAGTCCTCCTGCGGCAACCGTGCCTGAAGTCCGCGCTGCAACGAGGGACGGCTGTTCCCCACCAAGTGAGGAGACATCCCCCGAGGGTCTGACCGCCATGGATGAAACAACAGAGTCCGTCAAACGCGCCTTGGACGAGTCTTCCTCGAGGGCGGGCATGACGCCCAAGCTCAACCCGTGGATGGAGAGGACGAAGAGGGGCGGTACCAGCCCACGTCCGACGTCCCACAAGACGAACGGAGGCGTCGAGATAGCAAGTAAGGCGGTGGACGCCTGGTTTCTTTTTTCGTGGACTGACGTGCGAACACCAAGGCAAGTGAACCAACAGACACCCTCATGATTTGTACGTTCCAACCAGCTATTACGGTCGCAACGCTAAATGTTCGTGGTTTAAACATGCGTAAAAAACAGTACCAGTTGCAGCGCTTGCTGCTCAAAGAGAAACCCGATTTCTTAGCGGTGCAAGAGACCAAGATGGCTGAGGAGGAGCAGGTGGCTAGCGCGCTGAAGCCTTTTTTGCAATCGTATGAGGTCTGTGTGACGCACGCGGTCGGTCTTTCTGGGGGATGTTTCTTGTTTTTGAAGAAATCTTTGCCCTTGTCGGAGTTGGCTGTAACTACCGACACGGAAGGGCGTTTTATAATGTGCGATTTTTTTATGTCAGCAGTTCACTGGCGGCTTATTTGTTTATACGCCCCCAGTACGGTGAAAGACCGTGTTTCTTTTTTCTTGGCTTACGACGTTTCGTAGACTGCGACAGGACGGTTGTACTTTTAGGCGACTTCAACTGCGTCGTCAGAGTAACAGATAGATTGCCGTCGAGGGTACAGACGGATAGAAGTGCGACAGTTTTATATGAACTACTTGAGGATTTCGACCTGATTGACGCAGGAACTGCTTAAAAACGAAACGTGCGAAATGCAGTTTACCCATTTCCAAGCGTCCTCGCACGCTCGATTAGATAGAGTGTATGTGTCAGCTTCGGTAGCAGGCCTTCTAGGGAAGTACCGCGTCACACCGGTTTTTTTTTCGGACCATTGTCTGGTTTCAACGACCATCGGTGAAAAAGCGGCAGCGAAGTCTTTTAACTGGAGGCTATGGAAACTTAATGTAACGCTACTCAGTGATGAAGCCTTTTCAAAAGCTGTCGAGGATGGTTTTGTTTTTGTTTTAAAGGGTACGGGGGGCGACATTTTCGAGTTTTGGGAGCTTTTTAAGCAAGAAGTAAAGATGGTAGCTGTTGAAAGGGCTTCCATTTTAGCCTACGAGGCGCGTGGCGTTGAGCGTTCTCTGAACGCTAATCTAATGGCTTTCTCAAGAGCCGAGTGTGAAAAACCTGGAACAAGCCTCAAAGATATAGAAGACGTTAAAGAACGATTAGACGAACTGCATCGTGAGCGTTATCGGGGAGCTATAGTCCGAGCGCGTTCGGAAAAATACCTAATGGGGGAGCAGCCAACTAGCCGCGCCTTGGCAGAGGAGAAGCGGTACGCTCTCCGAAATGAAATAGCTGAGATCGAGTACCAAGGTATTAACAGCACGAACTCAAGCGTGATCGAGAAAGCTTTTGTGGAGCATTACCGGCAACTCTTTGACAATCAAGTAAGAGGAAGGAAAGATCCCGAGTGTCAGACCTTACTTGAGTCCCTGCCCCAGCTAGCTCAAGAAGAGCAAGAAAGGCTCGAGGAGCCCATTACGATACAGGAGGTGGAGAGGGCCATAGACGACTTGCCTAACGCAAAAACGCCCGGGCCTGACGGGTTAGGGGCCGAGTTCTATAAAAAGTTCAAGAGCATAGTTGCGGGGGTTTTGTTGTCTGTTTTTTCTGCTGCGTACGAACGTAAGGCATTGCCACCGTCTTTCGCGCGAACCTACACTGTTTTAATTCCGAAAAGTGATGACGCTGATAAGCTGCGCAAAGTCACAGGTTATCGGCCGATAACGTTGTGCAACGCCGATTATAAAATTTTCGCAAAAATTCTAGCGCGTCGTTTCCAGGGCGTTGCCCGTCAGCTTATCGGGGATCACCAAACCTGTGGGATACAGGGGCGTTCGATAGTGACGAACATTCATGTGGCTCGAAGTGTTTTGGAGGCATGTGATGACGGCATGGGACAAGTCGCCATGCTGCAGATTGATTTTGATAAAGCGTTCGACCGCGTCAAGCATGATGTTCTTTTTGACGTTTTAGAGCGTGCAAATGTCGGCGCAGTCATTTTGGAGGGTGCGAAAATGGCGTACAAAGAGTGTACAACCAGACTCGTTGTCGGCAAAGAGCTGACGGAAGCGATCAATGTGCGAGCTTCCGTCAGGCAGGGATGCCCTTTGTCCCCGTTATTTTTCAATTTGTATTTGGAGCTTTTTTGTTTGAGCGTGTTGAACAGTGAACGGTGTCGTGGGTTTTTGTTGCAAAACACGGAGGTTAAAATCACGAGCTATGCGGATGACGTTGCAGTCTTTTGTAGCGACAAGAAAAGTGTGAGTGTCGCCATAGCGTTGGCGAAATCGTTTTGTGAGGCCACAGGGGCAGCGGTAAACTGGACAAAGTGCCGCGGTTTTTGGCATGGGGCGTGGGCCACAACGCCTTCAGTGTTTGAAGACGTGTGCTGGGATCGCGTACCCTGTACATACCTCGGAGTGCCACTCAACTGTTATAGAGAAAACAAACAGTACTGGTCGGGAGTCGCCACCGATCTGGACAGGCGCGCTTCTCGCTGGATGAGGCGCGACCTGTCCATCTTTTCCAGAGCGACGGTGTGTAACATATTTCTTATCGCAAAGCTGTGGTATGTACTGCAGGCGATTCATTGTGCACGTGTTAGTGTGCAGAAGTTCCACCGCGTTTTTGCGAAGTTTATTTGGAGCTCGACTTGGGAGCCGATGAGGCGAGATAACCTGTTTCATCGAGTGCGTGACGGTGGACTAGGTCTCACACACTTGTTCGTTCGACAGCTGGTGTCCAGGTTCTTTTTTTTACGAGATCAAGATCACCCTTTTATCCGTGCGTTCTTTCAGACGAAACTGGCACCCCATTTGCCTTTTTTCTTGTCTCGTCATGTGGCGGCGAACCAACTAGACTCGTTGGTTTTCAAAAAGAGGTGGTGGACACCGTCCTTTTTTTGTCGGCCCGTTTTTCTTTCGAGTATCTTTCTGTAGTGAGTAAGAAAAGGCTCAAACGCGATCTGCTGAGCAGTTTATTTTCAGTACCCCTGTACCGAACTGTCGTTTGTGACGGAGGGCAAGATGTGCTCAAGCGGGTCAAGCGCATGTGTGTTCCACCCTCAGTCAAAACGTTCTTTTATAAATTGCATACAAATACTTTACCTGTTAAGGTTTTTCTTAAAGAAAAAGGAATAGATGTGCCATGGTCGGTTGACTGTATTTTGTGTAAAAAACCCGAGACCATAGAACATGTTTTTATTTTTTGTTGGGACGCTGTTTTTTTTTGGGGATGTGCTCCAGCGAACATTGAAAAAAGAATTAAGTATTCACCCAACTGGCATCCGGTTCCTCAACGTTACTAACGACGACCTTGTGCCCTATGATATGTTTTTCCTTCTGGGTCTGTGCAGCATATGGCGCTCGCGCATGGCCGTCAGGCATGCCGACCCCAATGCGAAAGAAGTACGGTATTACTTTTTCAGTTTTGTTAAAAGAATAGAGAGTGTATTTTCTAAGTGTGAGCCGAAGCCCGAGTGGCTAGGCATTTGTCAGAGTCTGCTCGATATGCGAGATTTTTAACATGTTCTGCAAAAGTCCTGCAGAGCTTTTAAAGTGAATTGACATGTTCGTGTTTTGCAATAAAGAAAAAAAAAGCGCGCGCGTGGCCGAGTGGTTACCGCGCTTGACTTTCGTGCGGAGGCCCAGGGTTCGATTCCTGGGAGTTCCGCGTATTTTATTTATGCTTCCAGTTTAATGTTCTGGTGAATTCGAGAACATTGTTGTTTATTCTAGGCTCGAATGTTCTACGCGTCGAACCTTCCACGCCGATTATTCCAGAAGCCCACGCGTGTACATAAGGGCTCCGCGTGGCGAGCCGGAGTCAGTTTCGCCCCAGCGTTCGATCCTGCTGCTTCGCCGACTTCGACGCCCGCGACGCTCTGCTATTATCTTCTGTTTCCTTTTTACTTTTGGGCACAAGTTCGCCCCATTAAACGTTTAGTTTCTTCAGTTATTCACCGCCTCATCACTTGTCATTCGTGACAATATAATCGGCTCCAGATCACGTATGGCCGCTTATTCTGGCTGCGAGTTGAGGGGTGAACGCTGCTAGTGTTTTTTTAGTGTTTTCTGCGACTTCGATTTCGTGTGGTGAAAAACGAACGGGTGTTTCAAGGGTCATTAACGTCAGGGATCCGTTCTAAGCGGTATTTGCGCAAGGTACAATAAGTCGTTGCATCGCACCTTTAACCTGCCTCACGCACACGATAATCAAGGCAATAGAGATGCACAACCGCACGCCGGTACGATGCTCATCCAGACCGAAACGAGCAAGGATGGAAATTCAGCCCAGGATACCTGGGCCGGCTTGCCAGAACAGCGCCTAAGCTGAGACTGGATGGAAGAAAGCACTGCAAGGTATGGGGCGTGCGAGCGTCTCGGGACGCGGTTTGAGTCCCGCTCAGCTCGTGCGCTGACATTGGCAGTGCTTTCTTCCCCGGTCTCAGGTGAGAGGCTGGTTCATAGCTAGCAAGCCGGCCCTGGGTTCTGCAGAGCGAAGGTATGCTCCACGTGCTCCGAGCGGCGGTGCGCTATCACACTTGCATCCACCGTGTCCGATCAAACTGTCGATGAGAGGAAATGCAAAGGTGACGAGAAGCGCGTTGCCGATGGTAGAAAGCGAGGTTGAGAGAAAAAGCAAGCAAGGCTGGGGAAATTCGCTGTAGGTGGCAAGTCTTCGAGGTGGAAACGGTACCACGTCCGACATGCGCCTCTGACCTTACCATTCTGGATTCCTATCGTGTCGTTTTCAAGTCAAGCGACGGCTGAACCTTTCTTGTCTGCCGCCATGTTGGTAGCGTCCATCTGGGTTTCCGATATTTCACTGGGCTCTTTTAAACCCTGGAACCTTGTTTCTCGGGAAAGTTTTTTAAATAATTTTTCTGGTAAGTTAGTATATTAACACAAAAAAAAACGACGAAGAAAAAGAAACGCGAGGGTTAGAAAAGAAACGACAGGCCACGGACTCTTTGTCGCGAGCTTGCATTCCAAGCCGGCACAGTTTATTCAGAAAATACGCTCAGAGTAAAGACAATATACGTATGTCAGTGAGGAGTTAGGATTGGAATTTTTGAATCGCGCCGCGTTACAATGTGCCGTCCTATTTTCTCCAATATTGAATCATTGAATTGAACGTAAAAAAAAAACGTATTGTTTGAACAAAAAAAAAGTTTTAAGTTGATGAACTTTTTATTATCAGAAAATATTCAGCACTTACTATGCAATATACACCTTCGGAAAATCAAAAAAAGTTGTCTCTCGTGTCTTAACTTTTCGCCTGTCCTTGTCCTGAGTGCTCTAATTTTTTTATTTTTTGTTTGTACCGAATATGCATCAATCATACTCTGTTGAAAGACACCGGATCCTTCGTTCGGAACTAACCTTATAACTTGAGCATTTCCCATAGCGAATGCATCGGAAGCCACGGCATTTGATCAACTCCGTAAAAAATGGAGCGGTGCGATCTCGGCGCGTATGTACATGCTAGAAGTTCTCGTAGTGGTGATCAAAGATGGCGCCTTCCTTGCGGTTAAGATGTTCGCAGGCAGACTCCACGCTGCGCGTCATCGGGAAGGGACCGCAGCTGAATACGCCGAAGCGGGACACCTGGTCGATAAACGAGAAAGAAAGAAAGAAGAAAACAAAAATTGACATCCCGTTATTATGCGGAGTGCCAGTTCGTCTGCTTCTTGATCAGGAGTTGCAGTGACGTCAGAACGACGCCGAGCTCTGATTGGCTCCGGTTGGAAGGATAGTGGGCAGTCCTCAAGGTAACCATCATTGAGGTCTACCCACCATCCTCCATCAGCCAATCGTAGTTGGCGTTCTGACGTCAGTGCAACTCCCGCGCAAGAAGCAGACAAACTTGCGCTCCGCATACACTTCGTTTCAGCTCAAGTCCAGACGCAGACGACACTGCGAGGTAATGGTGACCAATCAAGTGGTGTCAAAAGCGCGTGTCACTAAGCCTTAATTTTTTAATTTTTGATGGCTCAAGCGATAATAGAACACGTATACATAAACATGACGAACATTCGTGATGGTACGCTTTTGACGGTGTCTGGTTGGTCCCGTCAGGTCGCAGCCTCGTCTGCGTATGGACTTATGCTGAAACAAAGCATTTTCATCAATGCCCCCCCCCTCAAAAAAATAGTCTTTTTATTGCAAAAATAAACTATGCATTGCCAAACGCTCATTCTACGCCAAGGTAGCGCTAGAGGTCACAACCAGATGCCGAAATTTCGGCACGAATCGATATTTCATTTGAAAGTTATGAGTGATTTCCTTAAAGTTTCAGTGGGAAGACGGGGCCCATTTTCGCCCGTTTTTCGGTTTCTGGCGCCATAGAGCACCATGTATTCGAAAGCTCACGTCGGACACTATTTTCCATTGACATTTTCACAAAATAATTTGTAACTTTGAATAAAATATCGGTTCGCGCTAGAATCTTTGGCATCTGGTTGCCACCTCAGCGCTGCCTTCAGGTGGAGAATGAGCGTTCGGCGATGCCTAGTTTATTTTTCCGGTGAACAAACACTTCTAAATTTTTCCAGGGACACCTTACATACTACTTGCAGCCAGCAAAGGCGCTCTAATCTACGTCAGTTCGAAATAACTTTTGTTGTTAAGAGAGCAGATTATAGTTTCCTGATGGCGAAAAATGCATTTATTGCGAGAAAGAACGTTTAGTCCAACTCGTTCAAACGAGACGAGTTGAATTAAATCCTGTGTATTAGGGCGTAATTAAACGAGCAGTCATTTTGAAAATGACGGCTCGCCCTTTTACCATCTTGGAATGAATGGCTAACTGAAAGGCTCCCAGAGCACAAAGGGCAGTGCTATCGAAATCGCCCAACTCCGAAATAGTCAAGCATCTAGATGAGTGTAACAATTGCGTTCCCGAGAGGAAATTGACAGAGATAGTTCGTAAAGAATTGCATCCGTTTAAACCTGTTATGAAGGAAACAAGTAAGATTACGTCGGCTGGGCATAGTGTTAGCAATCCTTCGGTTATTTTGATAAACAAGTGTGGACGTTTTTGCTGTTGTAGTTTTTAGATTTTGTTCTGTCAATTTTTTGTTGAGGTTTGCTTCATAGGTTATAAGTGATTAGATATCGGCGACGGGTGGTCTCCCTCCTGCAGATACGAGCATTTGCTGTTTTTTGCCACTTCCACGTCGGCTGAGGTTTGTTTGCTACAAACGGAGGGTGTTGTGAATAAAACTTTTTAGCTGTGTCTGATACGGTGTAGTGTGGGTCCTTCTTGTTTTCCCTGTCTCCGGTTTTATGGTGTTGCTTGAAAACATAGCTGCCATAAAGGTTTCAGTAATTTTGATGCTCTTTTTTTTTACTGTGTTGTTATGACTATAGTTTCCGTGTTTTCGGTGTTTATTCTTCTTAAAATTAAGTTGTTTTTTTGGTGTTTATTTTTTTTCTGAATCGGTGGTTTTCGGTGTCTCATTTCGATGCCGGAGAAAGGGGTAAAGATTTTTACCGTCAAAATGGCGTTTTTTGTGTTTTGTTTTGCGCCGCTTTGGGGGTTAATTTTTGGTGTTTATCGTTATATACCGAAAACACAGAACTTGTAGTTATCATGTGTCTTAGAACCTTCCGCATTTAGAGGTGCGTAGTGGCGAAGGCGACTGTATTCTTGGCACGAAGCACATCCTGGCGCCTGGTCAATAAGCGTAAATGTACCGCGTCTTATAGTATTCTCTTACGCTGTCCTCGACAGACAATTCAGCTCAATTTCTGTATTTTTTTCTCTTATTAACTCAAAGTGAGACCTCCGTGAACTCGAGGTTAGAAAAATTTGGTCATCCAACTACTCATAAATGTGAGGGAGGCTGAGCTATTTCGCTGTGCTCCAATATCTGAGAGACGGGGATAAGTGTGGATTCCTAACGCTCTGATCGTTTTAGTTGCATATGCGTTGTTTTTCATTTTTAAACTGTGGTGCCTTTGTTGGTAGTATTTATAGCCATTTTATATCTATTATTGCTGCTCGTTAAAAGGAAATACACACAAAAAATGCTGTCAGATGTTTTTTGGGGCAATGTGTCTCGATCGCCCAACTTCAGGGAACAGTAAGTAGAAACGTTGGAGTTTGATTTACTCGTGAATATGAATTGACTACGTCGTCAACTTTGTTTTTACCTGCCGGCGTAAGCTTGTGTAAAGTGACAGAAGAACAACTTGTAAGTTTGCATCATCGATATGAAAATTGTTAAATTTTCTAGTGCAAATATAAAACAAAATTGTCAAACACTACAGGTATGCAGAGTCCGGCTCAAACCGCCGTGCTTTTTCAAGGAAAAGAAATAAGCAATACCGTAATGGCACTAGTAGCTCCCCGGAGGTTGTTCGAACGAAATAATTTCTACAGGTTTGCGTGACCACAATTGGGCATAATATAAGCAGAAGTTGCACCGCTGCATCGGTTGTTACATGAGACTTGAATAAAGGAAACCGGATCTTACCGTCGGATGTTCTAGTTGGAGGGTGTCGAAGAATCCGGCGAAGTCCGGCCTGCCGAAATGCGTGATTGCTCGAAGTCCAGTGAAAAGGCTTCGGTTCGAAATCCGCTGGAAATGGCGCTCGCAGATGTACTGCACGAAACAAGACCCCAGTTATTGTCATCACTCGTTAGCAGACTTAAAAAAAAAAAAACCAGCAGTACTACAGTCGTAGTTGTCATACAAATCTTAGTCTATTAATGTAAAATACGCTTTTTTTTAATCAGAGCAGCGATTCTGAAATGTGATATGTGACGTCACAGACGAGACGTACCGCTAGGACAGATGTAGCGTCATCGACAAATGGAACGTCATGGATAGATGTAACGTCACGGACTGATGTAGCATCACGGACGGAGTGTACATCCATTTCCAGCTAAAATTAGCAGGGAAGATTTGTTTTGTGTGTGTGTGCTACATCCAACGGGAATATTCGCCACGTCTGTGACACGACTAAGTGACGTCACGTGATACCGAGACACTCGTGAACGCATTCTATGTTTCAAAGAGTTTAGCAGAAGTCTATTTTTTTATTATTATCCTCACAAAAATATATTTATTTAATTTCTCGTAAGGATCGGTGTGTATACATCGATCCTTACAAGGATCGATGTATCCTAGTAAGGATCGATCGTATCCGTGTAAATCAGAATATGAACCTGACCATACACAAAGCAGAATTGAAAGTTTGGTAAGTTCGGTGAGTGAATTGCGACTTATACGACTCGGGGTTTCCAACATCTGTAACACTGTCGATACCATATACGGCAAAAGAACTATCCAACAACCTGCTAAAGATTGCTGCGGTCCAGAGTGTAAACTCTACCGTTAACCGCAGACCCTCTGCTCGTGCCTTGTACAAAGACATGAGTTCCTTCGCGACATGGTGACACAATTGTCTACGGAGACGCCTCGCGGATGTTGGACGCATGTTTGCTTCATACATATGTACGCGTCGAAGTTGTTTGCAGACAGTTTTTGTTATGACCTATGTGACGGGACACAAGGAAGAGACACGCCTCTGGACACTGTCTGCTGCCTGTCTTTTGTATGATGTATTAGCAGCGCGAATGCGGCTTTGGGCCTCGTCTCACCAACATGGTCGTCCTCAGATCGAACTTGTGGTAGAACTGCGTGATGAAGATGTGCACGTTGACGAGACCTCGGCCGTCTTTCTCCTCCACTTCGCGTATGATGTCGGTCATCCACTCGAAGTGCTTCTGGGTACGAGTCACCCAGATGAAGTAGACCTTCTTACAGGACACCCTGGCCCTCGAGGACGCCCTGTAGGCGATGTCCTTGAGGATCGAGGCGAACGGCGTCACACCGATGCCTCCGCCGACCAGCACGGACACTTCGAACCGGAACCAGTCCTGGTGGCCGCCGCCGTACGGACCATCGAGGTAGATCTGTGAACAAGCGACGGACATTCAGCTAGTCTTTGTTGGTGAATAAGATTTCGAGGTTTAGAATATACAGGACACAATGATGCCCGTCATGCGGTGGTGCTGACAGTACTAGGACGAATTGCGTGTTCTGCTGTATCGTTACCATTTGGAGTACGATAAAAAGAACATGCAAGATCTTCACACTTCCGCCAGTATTATGGAGTAGAACATGTGTTTCTGCAGACACTTCTCAGTAGGAGAAAATCGTCATTTTAAATTTTCCTTGAAGTTATTTTTCGAAGTCTAAAGCCGGGTCGCACTGATCATACATCATACAAAAAGTCAATTTCCAAACACGAGTCATCGCAATATCCGTGGTTCGAATGCCGCTTGCCAAGTTTCCTCTTTGAACTCGTTGCCATGCGACATTCGAAACACGTATTTCGTGGTGGTGTCACATTCGAATCTGTATGCAGACTCTATAGTTTGTATGATGTATAAGCAGTGTGACCCTGGCTTTAGGACTACAGGTGCAACGGGTAGGCACCGTAGGCCGGGTGGAGAAACTAAAGAACCGTGAATGAATTACCTGGACGACCGATGGTCCATAAAAAGATTTACTTCCTGGAATATACTAAGAGGGTTAGCTTGTTTTTGTAAGGTAGCTGCGCTATCTTTGCTAAATGAAGGCCACCTTCTGGAACTCCCTTTACATTCATTTTTTAGGACGTTAGACATGAAGGTCGCACATTCCCAGTGCCCTAAATTTGACGTGACTCTCGAACCTTCGGATATGGGCTGTCTGGCAGGTTGCTGGGGTCGTAGATTGTCCGCAGGTTGATGGTCCAGGGACCCAAGGCCCTGACGTGAACGCTCAGGTTGTCCTCGTGAGGTGCCGAGGAGAGGGTGAAGGGGTGATACTCTGAGCCGTTGAGCCCGAGGCAGGCGATGCGAACCCACTGGCCGCTCCGGTACTCGAAGCTCGATGGCCGTTTCATCAGCAGCATGGTTACATCTACAGAAAGAAGGGTGACACTTTGAATTATTCACTTTCTTATGTGGCTGTTTATAAATAATAGCAGAACAGAAAGAAGAATGGGACTATACGGCAGCACTTTCCAAACTCTACTACTCTGCGACCCATAAGAAATAGCAAATAATGCGTCGCGACTTCCCACTCCCTCTTGGGCTTTTTGCAATTCCACAAACTTTTCTTTTATTTCAATGCATAAACAGTGGTGCACAAAATTGATGATACAACTTTATGTGAGAATGAATATGACCGGAGCAAAGCAACTAAACTAGAAACCATTGCAAAAGAAAAAGAAACACACGCTGACTGGAATGATAGTTTCTCATGACTAAAGTGAGCAAGGTTACAGAGCTTAGTTGAGCTATTTGGTACATATCGATGAAGGGTCACCTTAAACTTACAGAAACGAACGAAGAAGGAACGGAGCAAGACAAAGCTTTTTTTTCTGTTCTGTCCTTTGTTAGTTTCTGTAAGTTCAAGATGACCCTTCACCGGGACTAAGGTGAGCTTGTTTGTTAGAGCACACTTTCTCAAAATGAGGGCGGTGTTTGGACACCGCAACTCGCCAGTTCCGGCTCGATATTGAAATGCGACCTGTACTTCGTTTTCATAAACGGCAATGCAGAAAAAGCCACATTCGTTTTTTTTCTCCAAGTTCCCAAGCCCGTTCGCGACCACCCGCTGAATCTGTCGAGACCCTAGAATAAGGGGCGATTCACACGCTTGTGTCGAGTACGACTGAGTGCAACTGCAACGGCTTGCGACGTACAGGTTGCTATGGCAACAGCTGCGTCGGCTCCAGCAAAACCTGCTTTTATTGCGTTTTGTTGGAACCTGTCGCAGCTGCTCTGTCCGACTCAACGTAACTGTGTGAATCGCTCTTTAGGCAGGAACGACCAACGGTCGTTCCTAGGTATTTATGACAAAAAAAATCGGTGGTGATAAAGACATTTTGCAGAATTTACGCTTCGTAGTAACAGAGTCCTTCACAACCGAAGCTGGTGTGACGTCAGTGCGAGTCAGGTATAGCTTGATCCAACGTTATCAGATCCACCCAGTTGTGGAATCCCCGCGAATGAGGAGTAGCCCCTCCTCTCCTCCTTCAAGCCCGTCACCCGTAGTCCTCCCATCTGTTTGAAACGCCACCCAGAGGATGCATCTCAAAACTCTATTCTTCGGGAACGCTACAGTGAAGCAGCAAAGACGCTGTTCTATTAAACCTGTGTAACTCTAGCTACCATAGCAGCCGTCCCTCCCAGAAAGAGTGGCGCGTCGAACGGAGCTTGGTGTAAGAGGGCGGGGGTTTACTGCTCGGAAGCGGTGTCTACGGGCAGTTACGTAACTGATGTGATCTAATAACATTGGCTTGAGCTCAAATACGCGAGTCCTTATTATTGGCGATGATTATAATGGCCTGCAGGTGCCTTTGCTGCGTTGTCCAGAAGTTCATATAGTACCAAAGACGACCCTGTGGGACTGACCAGAAGGAAGGTGTTCAGCGCGGATGACCGAGATCTCCACTTTCTTCCTGCTGAGGGACACAAGCCTGTCGAGCACGTATAGGACGAGCGGTCCCAGGAGGAAGTAGTAGAAGATAGGAGGCTGCACCAGGCGGCCCAGTCCGTGCAGGATCATCAGGATGTAGAAGACCGGGTACAGGTTGTGCGTGTTCCAAAAGGCGTTGAAGACGTGCCTCCGGGCGTAGGGCGTCGCGAACACGTACATCACGGCCAGCAGCATGAGCAGGAACACTCCGGTGAGACCTAGAGGTCCAGGAGAGTTATACCCAGGTAGCACAATTCTTTGAGCCAAAATATGTTCCTTTTGTCCGAGAATTCAGGGCCTTAAAAAGCCGGAACAAACCGAATTAGAGCACAAACTTGACCCTCTTGGCCATAGTCTGTGGAATCTCGGGCCCAATTCTCAAAATAAGTGACAAAGTTAGCCTTCCCATTGCTGGTAGTTTGACTGTCATCTGGCATCCTTGGCCCTAATTCGCCAAACAAGTTCGACCAGAGTAAGACTTCACCTCTGGTTGCTCGGTTTTTATGTGGCAACTTCGAGCCTAAACTACCGAGCAAGTGCCAAATTTATGCTTCACTACTGGTTCTTGGGTTCATACGTAGCACCTTTGGATCAATGTCTGGCACTTTGGCAATTATGTGGTGAACCAGACAAAATCATACAAATGAAAAGAAAGTACGCTGGCACCAAACGCCTTGGAGCAACAACCGCATTAGGCCCATGTTAGGCCAGTGGGAATGCCAAGCTTGCGACGGTGAAGCGTTTCATCTGGCATGCTACCTGGGTAGGGCCAGATTCCAGACACGCCACGTTTATCTTACAGTCTTAAAGGCCAAGTCTGATGCTACCGCCACGGAAGACTACATTAGTATTATTTCTCATTTATGTAGTTTGGGGGACTTAATAATCATAATCAAGAAAGCCACCTTCGACAAGATAAAGAAGGCCGCCGGCACTATCCTCGAGGTAACTTTCTGCTGCATTTGTTATTTGTTTTAATGGATTGTATTATTTGTTGTATTGCCCTCCGCTTACGTAATGCCTTCGAGAAAGGGCGCTTAACGAGCAAGTATCGTAGATGAAATGAAATGAAATGAAGATTGTGCATCTAGTTCATTGCTTGGCCCTCAAAATACGCGAAGGTACGGCGCGTACGCTTTGACCCCTTGCCTTATAAACGGTTGTTCCAAGTATAAAGTAAATGAACAAAGTGAAACAAATATACCTCAAGGTATATATTGACTTTAAATAGGTTTTGATTTGGCGTCGCCAACCATTAAGATAATGCAATGTACTGTTTGTCTTCTTCGTTCCTTTGAATTCATATTCATAAACGTATGAACTGACACAGGGAGAAACGGAAATTTCCATCATTGCCGTCTGTCAGCTGACCATCATCTACGTCACTTTTAAACGGTTAAATAATGATTTTGATTATGTAATAAACAATATGAATAACGACGTTACCTGTCATCGTAGCAAAGCACCAGTAATGGAACTTGGGAAGCTCGTCGGTCCTGTATAAAAAAACAACGATAAAGTAAAAGAAAACGAAAGAGATTGGCGATGCTTAAAAAAAAAATACGAAGAATGATCATGTCAAACACGTGCTTTCTAATTGTTCTTCGGCATAATGCGTCGTTACGTTTCAGCGGCAGCAAAATGAACACTGAAGAAAGGAATAGAACTTTAAAGTAAGGACGGATTGATCAAAGCTGCTGACCTATAGCAATCTAGGCGCTAATTTTCGACGTTCTACAAGTATAGTAAAACCCGAGTAACCGCCGAGGTCGTGTTTACGCCAACTTCCTCACGCAGTGTATAGTCGTTTTGATAAATATCCAGGGCTTCTTGAAAGATAAAATGTTTTTTCGGTCCAAGGGGAACTTGAGACACTACATTACATCGAAGATTGGTCTATAGAAGAAGCTGATAGTTACATCTATGAGATGCTTCTCGCTAGATGTAACTGACGCTCTTTTGTATCGTACGACAGTTTTGCAAACTAGTCTACGACTGGAGCAGATCGTTTCACAAGAAGCTAAGCCGTGTCTCTTTGAAAACGGTCTGTATGCATAGCTAAAAGCATAGCCGCCTCTATACTGACAAAGCCTGGCGGATCGCCATTAAAAGCGGCCGCCGAAATGGAAAAGGTGGAGCGGCAAAAAACGGATGAGAGGAGAGCCACGTGACTGGCGCCCAGCCACGGCGAGACGCCAAAACACACTTCTTCCGAGCGAACAAGTCTGTTTCGGGTCCTCGCCGCTGCGAAAGCTGTGCGTTGACGTCCAGGCTCCCCGACAAATGGCGCTTTGATGACCTGTGCTACCATATCCTCGCGCTCCGAATCTGCGACCGGGCACTCTATGGCTCCGTTGTCTAACTGCTAGGCTTTGTGAGTATATATAAAGGAGGCTATGCTCAAAGTTACTTACAGTTACGTGACACCTGAAGAAACGCGGAGCGTGTCGAGTCTGCGTCATCTCACTACCGCTCTCTCGGCCAATCAGATTGCGCCATCAGTCAATAAGAACGCCGAATAGCCAATCACGAAGCGAGAATAGTGAACAGATGATAAGCTACGCCCTGTCTTTTTTAATGTGTCGGTGACCGTACTAATTGAATAAAATAATTAAAGGACGTTCTTACGCGTGGAAGTACTCTCTGAAGAGGCAGGTGAGATCGTCCGCCGTCTGCGTTGCGATGTGGTAGAAGTTGAAGGCGTGACCCACGCTGTGGATTACTGCGGTAACCGAAGAACCCGCCGGTCAAGAATGATTGGCATAACCCTTCAATAGTACGCCCTCATTAAGGAACCGTTGAGCAGGCTTCTGAGTTCACCTTCTTTGGTGCCGATAGCTGGATCTGCGAATTCTAAATGTCCGACAAAACCAAGAACTGCCCTCATGCGCGGGTTGTCTCCTCTGAAGAACGTGATCAACGGGAGACCATTGACGTCACCTGACTGCGGGTGATGTATAATGTGAAGGGATATGCCCCCGTCACCGGGCCTACCTGAGAAGATCCCGGCCCAGATGGCCACGTAGAGGTGCATGGGAATGGCCGAATCGAACGGGACGTAGCGGTGCAAAAAGGTGTCCCTGAGGAAAGTGATGCTGTTCCGGCACATGGTGAGCAGCAGCGTCGAGTAGGTGAACATCTGGGCGCTGGCGGCGCCGCGGGTGATCGTCACACCGTAGCCCGCGACCTGCCGGAGGCCTCCGTGCTCACGTTCCACCGAATAGTCTGCAAGAAGCGGGCAATGACTCAGCAACACCCCCTTGACGACAAGACCGTTCTGCTGGGTTATTTACGTCACCTGTTGGGGCCCTTCGTGTAGCACAGATTGGACGTGAGATAAGAGTGATAACGTTGTTTGCATGTTTACGCGGAGTGCAAGTCGTCTGCTTCTGGCGCAGGAGTTGCAGTGACGTCAGAAGGACGCCGAGCTCTGATTGGCTTTGATCGAAAGGATAGTAGTGGGTAGACCTCAATGCTAGACGCCTTGAGGTGTACCCACTATTTCTGTCAATCAGCCAATAAGAGCTCGACGTTCTGACATCATCGCAACCCCTGTGCAAGAAGCAGACGAACTTACGCTCCGCATACAGATGGAAGTTAGTCAGCCTCAATGTGCGTCTGGTGTCTCAGCTGTAGATGAGCAATTTAGCCAGTGCAGTACAACCGCTAGCCTGGGGTCTTTAATGCGTGCATCACGCAGTAGTCATACATGACCGCATGCCGGTACGATCCTCATCCAGATCGAAACGGACAGGGGTGGGGATTGAACAGCGCGAGATTTCGCTCCACGTGCTACGAGCTGGTTTGCTTTAACCCACTCAGCCACCTATCCTCTGTTTGGACGTATAACACTGGCGGAGTGTTCTGCTGGAGCGCATGTCCTCACTTACTATGAGGCTTTTCTACACCGCGGTTACGAGCCAACTGTTCGTCTACTAACAAGCGACTCCATCTTATTGGAAAACTTAAATCCCCACAATGCAGTTCACACGACTCGACCGAAGATATGCAACACACCATCTGGGACTGCCACGCGCTAGATACAAAATGGGCTATGTTCACAAACATATCGAGGTCGCTTCACGGGTCCCCAGGATATTCCTACACTTCTTACTCTAGTCGAAGGATGCGAAAGAATCTTTAGAAAGATGCTCCGTCTACCACTAAACTGCTCGCTTATAAAGTTTTAATTCGTCCCATTCTTGAATCATGCGAGTGTTGTATGGGACCCGTTTACACAAAAAAAACATAGACAAATTAGAAATGGTTCAGAGAAGAGCACTTAGGTTTGTGTTCAACAAATTTGGACGTAACCATTTCCCGTCAAAGCTAATGTGTCAAACTGATTTAATACACTTGCAAACTAGAAGAAAAATAGCCCGCCTTAAAACCCTCTTCCAAATCATCAACCACTCCATTAAAATTCCACAGGACAAATACGTAACTTTCGCGACTAGAACAAATACCAGATTTACACACTCGAAAACGATTATTGAACACCGGTCCCGAATTGATTCCTTTAAATACTCTTTTTTCCCACGGACAACATCGGAGTGGAACAAACTACCCAGGCATGTCGTTGACTGTGATAATGTTTCTTTGTTTTTAAGCCAACTCGCACCATATGTATAAATAGGTTGTTTTGTAGCGGGAACAGCACTTTAATTATAACTATTTCATCGAGATTGACCTTTTGTTTTTATTTGTGCTGCGGGACTTTGAATTTGTGTTTGTGCATGTATTGTCATACAGTTTTCTCTTTTTCAACGTGCTTTCATTCTTGCCTTGTCTGATGTCGATTCTAATACGTATTTCCTATCGTAGCGTTGTATTGGAACGTGACCGCGTTGTCTTATAATTGTTCATTTTGTGTTTATCAGTGCCACTCCTATTGTATTCCTTCCAAGGAATGATAGTATTGTTAAATAAGGTAAAATAAATAAACAAGTAAAACGAACTCGCGGGCGAAGAGGACTAACGTACCTAAGGCCCTAATCGACTTTCTAGAGGCCATAAATCACGCACCCAGGCTCTGACCTTTTGCTCTAAGCTTTACTCAGTCCATCTGTGCAGACTGAAATTGTCAATAGCTCACCCCGACACTATACTCTATGACGGGCGAAAGCGGTGGTGATGTTCTGCTGTTAGCCGGGCCGGGCCTCGTGCGCTCGGTCCTCAATGAAGCCTCGGCTGGGCGAAGTCGGGACTCTTTTGAGGAACGCGCACTCGGGCTGGGATTTGGACCGGCGGGGAAATACGACCTATTGCCCCCACCACATTACTGACTCATATGTATATCACTACGTCTCCATCATCACCTCCTAATACCTTTGCCCACCCCTCTTTATCTCCCCATCCCTGCAAGATGACGAATATGCCCCCTCCATAGGCTGAATATAACTGCGCAACTTGCATCCCCTTTTTCTCTATAGTGTATTATTTTTTGATAATAACGACAATATACACACTGACTGTAAGGTGTCCCAGCCAAGCACTGACGCAACCCTCATGTTGAATCTGTGCTCCGCGCAGGACTGTGGTAGGTGATGGAGAGAACCAAGCACTAGGGCCTTGTTATCGTAGAAGGTGGTTCATATAGCCCGAGAAAAAAAGAAGAAGTGAGGCGCCCATCCTCTTACTCACAGTAGGCCCTCTCGGAGAAGATGGCGAGCAGCACGAGCGTGTACAGGACCAGCCAGAAGATGTCGACGGCCTGTGGTTCTCGACGAACTTCTGCCAGGGCCACCAGGTACCTCGAGGCCGTGTCCTGGTCGTAGTTGACCTTCCGTTGCACGGCCAGCGGTTCCGCGCGCACCCTGCTGCTCGCCTGTTGACCCTGATGACCCGTCGCTTCGGCGGCCAGAGCTGCCGCCGCCGTCTGGGCATCACTCTTGCCGCCGAAGTAGCTGAATCGGTGAAACGATGTAATAATGTTGGGTTCGAATTTTTCTATACGTTGGATCGCGGTCACACTGTTGATTACGTCATACAAAAGCGAGTTTGCAGACGTTGTCTGAGACGCGCTTCTTCCTCGTATGACGTCCTGTCACACTGTTCATACAAAAACTGCCTGCAGACATGGTTGAGGCGTACATATGTACGAAGCAAATCCAAACCGCTTAATTCGAACTCGCTTAATTCGAACATGCCGCAGATAATTTTGTCATCGTGCCTGCGTAGAAACTCCGCGTCCTTTGAATGAGCAATGTGACAGCGGCTTAAGGTGGACTATGGTGAAGGCTGCGAGCCATCCGCGCCAGTCTAGTATCCAGAGAAGGACACGTGACCAAGTTCTCCGCGTCTGGCAGCGCTAAACTGCAGGCCAAGTGCAGTACTGTTTGGAGGATTGCTCCAACCAGTGGAATTTATATTGTTCGCAGTCGGAGATTGGTGTTTGACGCTCGGCAGTTTGTTGCGACATACGATTTGTGGAAGAGTCTCCGTCCACAGAAAGCAAAGCTCCGCCCACACAGAATATGGCTGCTGTGCTAATGACATTCTTCTATTAAAGAAGTGCTCAGTGGCAGACGTTAAGTCACTATTGATTTGAAAATTATATAAAATATAACCTATTCATTTTTAACACCCCGAGGAACGTCAGAACGCGCTCACTTTGCGAAAAGGAAAACAGTTGGGCGGTAAAATGGCCGAGTTATCACTGCACTACGTAGTGCTCTTTGCTTTATATGGAGACACACTGTCGTAACTTGATGCACTTGTAGTGGCTCTACCAGGTAACCGACACCACTAGCGTGAAGACGTGCATCAAGTGTCTAATTTGTTGGCCTTTCTTGTTTTAGTTTGAATTTATAAGCTTGCGTGTGTTTGCTGCCACACATGTAACATTTTTTCTTCCTTATTGTTACGCGTGCGTTACAAATGTTACTAATTAATTTTTTGTATTTGACTGCGATTACATTAGTTGACTTTCAAAGCGGTAAAGGGTTTCGTTCATGGAACTTAGAATTCTGCACTTTGCCTTATGTACATAACCAAGCATTGAAAGTAGAAAATTAAACCATAGGTTTAATTTCATCTTCTGATTTTTTTTATACGAATAAGATCCAGGGATAACAGCACAAGTAGCCTCAGCACTATAGATGCCAGAGTAGGGGTGCAATTTCTGACCTTCTGATGTCTCACTGAGATTCAGCTGCTAAATCGGAAGTTGATGAACGTACAAAGAAGCCCATGTTGTAAATAAGATGGAGTGTCCAAAAAGGCAGTACTCTGCCTTGTTACCGCGATACAGTGAAGTGACCGGAGTAAGGGGAAATGAAAAGTGAAGATCGGTTATGGCTGTGGCCGTGCACAGGTGTAGATTAAAATCCATAGCGAAAAAAGGATGTTTTTGAATTTCAAGGTTTACTACCTTTTCATGTATAAGCATTTCTACTACTACTTTTAATTTGACTTTAAGATAGCATATGTCACAGTCTCTATAGGTATAATGTACTAATTTGACAGGCGATGTTCACTTTTGTCTTAAGTGTTCGATGACGATACCGGACTATGAGAAAAGTAAATATGCAAATAAGTCACCTGTATGCACGAACCAACGTGTTTTGTGCCCTGTACACAACACTGTTTCTGTTCATCGAAGCAGGCGGAGGTCCCCGAAACGAAGCCACTGCACGGCCATAAGAAAAGAGGTCACGTTAGTTGTCGAATATACAGTGCCTTGCACCGCTTTACAATAATAGAAACAAACTCGAAATATATTAATTTTTTAAATAAAAAATTTGTTCATTGCTTTTGCTGATTTCCTGAGCGTTTAAAAAAGTTTAAACTCGCAAGGCTAAGGAATCGTTTTATGGGGTCCCCTGCGTCCACGGAACATTCCAATAAATCACCCTGCATTTGAACTTAACTGGTTATTAACACATGTGGGCGGCATAATTAAAACTTAATTGTGCCATAGCCAATAATAAAATATAATATGCTTCGTATCGAAACTCACTGCTTCACCACTCAAAAATGAGAAGAAGTTTGAAGTATAAACTTTTTCATATATTTAAATAAGCTAATAATTATTGTCCCGGTTCACCTACTAAGTACCGCAGTACATTCGCCATGCTTACAGTGCTCCGATCTGCGACTAAGAAATCGCAACACATACAATTTTGCCGCCTCCCATTCTCAAAATTTATAGCAGATGGCGTTTAGGGAAAACACTCATCCTCACTGGCTACGCTCATTCCGTAGATCACTGCGATTGGCTACACGCCTTTTCTGAAGAAAAAAAAACAGACGTGCAGGCCTTGTTAACAAAGTAAACTGTTCGAATGAATTATCTAACATATAAATTAAGGTTACAATGTGTTAGAGTAAAAGCTCAATATTTAAGGGCTCTAACCGTCGAAGTTGAGCTGCGTGTAGCCGAGCTGTTCTTTGTGGCTTTTGAGAAGCTCCTGGAAGTCGTCTAGAGTGATGGTCATCTTGTTCTGGAGACCTGCCTCGTGAAACATGGAGGCGATCAGCTCGTTCAGCTTTTCCTGCGAAAGACTTTGATTGGCCAGCTCCAGGAGGGACCTGCGCATGCGCAGAACCATAAGCAAAGGTGGCGGAAGTGGCACGTCATTCAATGAAGCAGATGTACAAGTGTCGTTTCAACTAAAAAAAAAACATGTAAGAATCGCGCACAGTCTGGTCAGTCTTTCAACTTTGGGTCTGGTTGTTTCTTATAAAAGTAATGATGGAGTGTAGTTATTGACAAATTGGTGATGATCTGGCCGTTTGGGTGGGTCATATTCCTTGTTTTTTTTGTATCAGGGGGTGTGTCAATCTTGACTACCAATACTCTATTTATTCACGACTACATTCTCTGAATATTTGCTTGTCCCCAATAGTAGAGACACATGGAGAGGGAAGCGTGAGAAAATATTAGAGTCAAAACACTAAAAACAGAAGGCAAATAAAAGTGGCGCGATAGAACGAAGGACAACGACTCTTTGATTGACGTCATAAATGCGACATCGCCCCCCCCCTCCCCAAATGGACGCAGTTAGAGATGAGAAAGATCGTTGTAATGATGGGTATGCTTACAGGTAGATGAGAATAAATGTTATATAATGTAGACATCGAGAAACAGCATCGCGAAGCAATAAAAGCAATCTGCTCACTTGATCATGTTGGCAAACTCGTCCCTGCTCAGCTTTCCCGAATGGTCGATGTCGTACATGTCGAACATCAGCTTAGTTTTGTCTTCCGCCGTTCCTGAAGATAGAAAGCAAAATCAGAATTTAAAAAAATGACAACTCCCTGCTAGTAATTCATTTATTTTGTCACAATAATAAACGACTGAGCTTTTCTGAACCTTGTTCTACATGAAGAAATGTTGAATATCCCGAAGATAGTGTTAGTATTTGTTGACAGTCTCCTTTGGCGATAATGACAAATAACAATAGTGTTGTAAGATAACATGTACCCGACCGCAGAGCTGGTAAAAAAACATAACCCTACTTTGACGCGTGTGGGTTAATATGCCAGTATTGCAGCGCATAATATGCACCATGTGTACATAACCTTAACTTATTTACAACCAAATAGAAATATATTTAAGCATGATACGATATGAGTGCCTCATTCGTCTCAAAAAGTAAGCTCGTTTGCCGCCTGGCGGATACTTTACGAAACGCCCTAAGGCGGTCTTATCGCACTTCCTGGGGACTTGTAGCTTCACGCTGTTGTTTGGTTTTATTTACTTGAAATAAGCATGCAATATCAGGAGTATAACCGTTTCCATCAGTGTTCCCATGGCATCTGTTGTTCCGTTAATCATTTTTTAGCAAATAAAACAAGCATAAAAGGTTCGATGGAATGTCGCCGTAACTCAACCCCTATAGCATATTGGAGGACTCTATTACTTGACCTTTATAGTTTTCTTGAATCATTTTACAGCACGCACACACACACACACAGAGTTCAGCAGATCGTTCCGACACCTCCGACACCCCCGACACCGACACTATACAAGCGCACAGCGCGCACGCACAACAGCGAGCACTAGCACATCAACCTGACACCCGACACCCCGACAACGACACTACACACGTAAGCACACAGGCGGAGGCACACACACACAGCACTAGCACATCGGTCCGACACCACCGATACCCCTGATAGCGATGCATTGTGTACGTAAGCGCAAAGGCGAGGCGCGGTAGAGCGCCCGCGTAGATCGTTCCGATACCTCCGATCTACCCCGGATGCCGATACTGGCACCTGCTAAGCGCACGAGGCGGAGGCACAATAGAGAGCACTACTGATCGCTTCTCGACGCGCTCCGAGTACCCCCTGAAAATTACCGACTAATAGAGAGTCTTCAGTATGATCGCTCCGAGCAAGACTCCTGATGGAACCATACCCGGCTATTGTCGCCAATCCGTTAAAGCAGCTTACATTATACAGACATAATTGATTGGCCCACGGATCGGAACGATTGGCCCCTTGCACCAAATACTGTATGTAAGCGCACCGGCGCAGGCGGCAATAGAGAGTGCTGCTACGACCGTTCCGAAACCTGATACCCGCCCGGATTAACGATACAAGACACCTGTATATGCGCCGAGGCGGTAGGCACAATTCGAGACAGAGTATAAGAAGGCCGTCTCGATACCTCTACGATACCCCCGATACCGATCACTATATGTGTAAGCGCAAAGCGCGGCCCGGCACAGGGGGCTATAGCAGACCGTCACTGATACCTGCCGAGTACCCCCGACTAACGATACTGATTATATGTAAGCTACTAATTAGGCGGAGGCAGACGCATCGGGTTTCGTTACAGGCAGACACTGCGGAGCGATCTATCGAAAACTACTGCATCAGCTCTAGGGCAAGGCAGACATCGGAGCGATCGTGCCGAAATCCCTAGCGAGAGATTCTGTCGCTTACCGTTGCCGCTCTGTGAAGTCAGCGCGCACAGCTGGCAGCGGCGCACACGCGATCCCACACGCATCGCGCGTTTCGCGCGCGCACGCGCGCGCGCGCTGAACAGCGCACACACACACACGCACACACACACACACACACACACTCGCGCACTACAGCCGATATAGGGCGAAGACGCACGTGAGATGGAACCAGCGTCTTCGCTGGTAAAGTTGTGTGAGCATTAATTGGCAGTTGTCGACGTTTCGGTCTGACCCAGGCCGAAACGTCGACCAACTTTACCAATAATATGTTTTAAAAACTCCAACAACCGTCTCAAGTACGTTTGTCTTCCGCATATACATTTCGTCATCCTACGCTACGTTTCTCTCTCTCTCTCTCTCTCTCTATATATATATATATATATATATATATATATATATATATATATATATATATATACGCGTCTATAGCTATCACATTCCTGCAGTCTCGAATGGCTTGGAATGACTTTGATATGTGGTGTAAAAATATAGTAGGTACATATTCTGCTTAGTACAGACTCAACGCCGAGCGAGAGCTAACCGCGAAAGAGACACTCAGCACCAGACGATGCCGGTCATGTGTTGTTTGCTCGAGAAACCGTATACCCTTGGCAAATATGACGATCATGTCGAGGAACTCCCGGAAAGAAATGTAGCCGTTGTTGTCGTTGTCCACCAGCCCGAACATTTGCTGGACGAACGTCGAGTCCGGCTGCATGGACAGGGCGCTGGCGAACTCGGACTGCGTCAGTTCCAGGGTTCACCACGTCCCTCGCCTGGGCGGCGTCCAGCTCCAGAATCTCCTTCTGGTCGTGCTCGATGCCAAGGCCTGCAACGTCACAGTTCCCCCGTAATCACTTCGCGGATCGTCTCGTTCTGGCGATCGACATCTGGAACCAGGCTTTCTTATCTTGATCGACAGGTGAAAAGTTAAGAGAGCACCATGTGCACACCACCACGTTCCAGCCACGCCATCGAACCACTCCGCAAATCAACCAAGACAGGCAGTATCTTCCAAGAACGAGTTAGGAAGCGCACTATTTGCCCACCGCGGAGGGAATGCGGGTGTGGGAGAAGCTTCGGGCGCATTCTATGACCGTAGAAGCTATCACATCATATATAATGTTTCTTTGATAAACTACCACATTCAGTGAATAAGAGTACATGCATCAAGTGAACTTTAAAGCGACGTTTACTTTGCATACCTACGCTATCGGTCTTAACTTTGCATAGCCTTAAGCTATCGGTCTTAACTTTGCAGAAGTCAAGTGCCCTAAAAGCTGAAGTCCCGCTGCCCATACATCATGCAAAAAGACACGAGTTTCTCTGCAGACATGATGCCAATTAGTATCTGCGGACACGCCTGAAGCATGTTGAAGCATGTCTGCTTGAACATTTGGTAGGACTTGAACATGTCTGCAGGCAGTTGTTCTGTAACTAGTGTGACAGGACCGGCAGACATGATAGAAAAACGTCTGAGACATTGCCTTCAGACTGTACTTCGCATGGTTTAGTAACAGTGTAATCCTGGCTTTTAGGTTTAAGTGAGCAAAACGTTCACTATGATGAGGAAGCGTTTAAACATTATGGCTACTCCGGAGGAGCTCTGCGTTTGCTGGGATGCAACGCGTTCTGTGAGGGTCACCCTTACCTGAGCGAACACGACCCGGAAGAACTTGTCCAGCTGCTTCTGACGGTGCTCCAGAGTGACCGCCTGGCGAAGGAGCGTGTGCTCTTCTAGCTCTCGGCGCTCCCGGCCCACGCCGATGACACCTAGGAACTCCTCCAGTTTGCCGATGAAGCCCTCCAGGTCTTCCCTTCGAGTCAAACTTGAGCACCTTTGTTCAAAGCAAAAGGACGAGAGATCGTTCTAAGCACGGCATTAGGCTTTCCGGATTTAAACAAAAAACGCCGATAAACATCGTCCGGTCAGAAAAAAATAAACGCAGTTACAACCAAGAAACTGCAATTTCTATCGAGTTTTGCTGGATTTTATATTTCGCCGAAATCATTTGTTGAGACATTGGTCGGGCGCACACTCTTATCTTAAATCAAGCACCCTGTCAGTTCCGAATCAGTGGAATGACAGACATTGAAGGACAGTAAAGTAAGAGTTATGTCAGTTGGTCGGTTACCACGAATTGTTATGACGTCTTTGTTCTGTTCAATTCAGAGCTGGGTGACAGTGTTCGAAACTACACTGGCTACGTTATTGACTGGATCTTGCCAAAGAAGCGAACGCAACTTGCTTTTCTTGTGTCAGAGACACATTGCTTGAGAGCTATTAAACTTTTCCCATCGCACTGAGCAGAAGGATAAGAGTATACAAAGGAACCAAACTTAAGCTCCGGGTGATTACTTTAAAGACTAATCGTACTTTGACCTGCTTTCGGACCCGTTGTTCCTGGTACGCAAGTACTGTCGCATTATGGTAAGCGGGAATCGCTATAAGGGTGCGTAACATAAGAAAAAAATATTAATTTTACCTTTTAGTTTGGGGTGTGTTTTTTTTTTACCTGTAGCTCCCGTATTTAGCGTTCATATTAAAAAAAATTGCCGAAATATACCGATTTTTTATAGTAATCCCCGCAAGACATCCTCTGATTTTTATAAATACACACCGGAAAATCTACGATCTTAAAGGGATGCTGCAGCGAAATCGGGATTCCACAAAACACGCGGCAAAAGCGTGCAACGGGATGCTACAAACACCATAACATCACTCATGCAGCGATATCTCAAACAAATGACCGCATTTTTCAAAAAAAAAAAAAAAAGGAGGCGCATTTGACAGATATGTTTACGTCTTGCTTTTCCGAGAAGGAGAGGGAACGGCGTCGCGTCTTCCCCGCCTCGCCGCCTTGAGGGGGCGAAGCGAAGAGAGGAAACGAGGTACTGTACCTTGACGTCACGCGCCTCATCGGCCTTGTTCAATCTCGACCTCTTTTCTCAAAATACGGCCGTCCATTCGAGATATCGCCTTACGTGTAGTATTGTAGGGATTGTAGCGTCCCGCCTACACATCCTGCATTTTTGTCTTTTAAATCTAAATTTCAGTTTACTATATTTTTAAGTGGCATTAAAAGTGAAGCTGCATCTTGCTGGTCGTGCATACATCTTTGTAGAAAATGCATAGTTAAAACCCGTCCAGCCATATGTAGAGATTAGGAACGTGACGAAAGCAGATTTGTTTGCCGAGACGTAAGTATCGTGAGTAAATATGTAGGAAGACGGAATGCCCCATCAATCATTCTTTAAAAAAAAACACAACCCCCCCCTCCCCTTCAAAAAAAAAACAAATATAGCGCAATATTAAGGTTAACGACACTGTTTTTAGCATTGGTTTCTCGCTGACAAGTTACTTTCACTGAAATAAATGCCGCAATCGCCCAATACATATTTTTCTTCTGTTAGGACGAAGAATAGACCTATAGGTGGACATCGGCACATGGACAATGTTTTTTTTTAACTTTATTCATTGATTGATTTATGTTACGTCATGTTCTGAAACTATCCCAATCTACAACCACCGCTGCACGTCACATTCAAACGAAATTTCAGCTTTCTGCAGTTAGTAGTTTATTTACGTGGGCGGAAAAGTGTTCACTTTTCTTCGATCGCGATCCTGTATACCCTGGTTTCTAACAGCCAGCTAACAAAGCACCCTGAAGATGCCACCTACCAGATCGTACTCCCTGGGCAGCCGGAGCATGAAGAAGAACCTGTTCTTGGCCGAAGCCACCTGCACCACCACCGACTGGACCTTCCTCAGGTCGATGCTTCGCAGGGAAGCCCCGCTCGTGCCGTGAACCACATTCACAAACTTCTTGTCCGGAAGGAATCGGATGGCCACGTTCCGGTAGCCTGGCTTCGGGCCTTGCCACTCCCTTGCTGCGCCAGGCGTTCGTCGACCCGGTTAGCCGCCACCGTGTTTAATCAACAGACACTCGAGTCGCGACGCGGATTGGCTTTTAATATCCTTGCCCGCACACTTTAAGGCCGACTACAATAGGACGGTTCCACGAAACGCCTTTTCCCTTCCGGTAAGCCGCATTCCGCCATGTTCATGAACCGCATTTTCCAGTCCCACTATTTGTTTACACGTAGACGTTAGTTATTGGCGTCCTTTCTGGTGTTGGTGAAACGTTGAGATAAGAAGAGTGAACCTCTCGACGTCAGAACTCTCTAGGTACGTTGTAGGGACGTAATTTAAGCCGCATAAGCGCAAGCATACTCCGATGTGTTTCTTTTCGGAGTCGCGCCCCGACAGCATCTACTGGGGCCATTTTGGCCACGGCGGGTCGACTTCTCTATTGCCGGCTCGTCTTAAGGTCCGAACAAATACCGGCCTGTACAAGCAAATTGTTCGGTGCACGGGTGCCCTATGCAATGCTGCATGCATAAATTTCCGTAGAACTACGTGTGGGTGACACAAGAAATGAGAAAGGTTAACGCTTCGTCGGAGTCGCGCTTGAGAGTCGCGTGAACTGCCCGTGCCGCAGAGGACGCGAGCTCGGCCGCTGTCCAGAGCGATGAGCGAAGATTGTGGAACGTAGTGCCGATAAGCTACGCTTCAGAGTAACGACACTTGGCCATATTGTGGCTTGAAATCATGGTTGCCGCGTTGCCTGACCAGCTTTATCTGAAATCACAGGAAACGATTTTCCGTCCTCCACAAATGTTTAGTCAGTTCGCCACAAAGCAAAGCAATATCACGTGAGCTTCCTAACACCGATTCTAATGCTGAGGAAGACGCACTTTTAAATCATGACGATCGGCAGTTACGTCTGCTCTGCACCAAGCACCAAAATGGCGGCGCCCACGACAGCGTCGGGGAACGGAGTGTCGATACTCTAAGCGCCACATATTCAGTGGCTCTTTGTGGAACCACGGCTGCCAGATTGGCGTCTATCGCCGTTTCAATCAGACAGAGGAGCGGGTCGCGTTGAAGCGAGCAAACGAGCAAGCCAACAGATACGAAATTGCTGCAGAAACCACTATTGATGTTTGTTTTATGAATTGCGATAGTATTCGCTAGGACAACCTCAAGGACGTCTAGGACCATATTTAGGGCGATCTCAAGGACGACATCAAGAGACGACGTCTAGCACGACCTCTAGGGTGGACCATAAGGGCAACCTCTCGAAGACGACCTCAAGGACGGCTGTCGAGGACGACGTCCTAGAAGACGACGTCAAGGGCGACGTCTAGGACGACCTCCAAGGACGACGTCGAGCTTGACGTCCTGAAGGGTCGTCCGCAGGACGACCTCGAGGACGACCTCTAGTAGCTGACCTCAAGGACTGACGTCAAGGTCGGCATGAGTCCTGTCGACGAGGGCTGCGAATCTGAAGGAGTCTGAGAATGTAGTGCTGAGAATGGTTTAGCTGCGCATACCTAGCTGCGCGAGTTCTCGGTAGCTGAAGCACGACGCGCCGTCAGGGAGCGCGGCGATGCAAATCGGTCGGCGCGCCGGTGCGATCTCTGCGACGTCACTTCCGTGACCGAAGTATTCGCGACATCGACCTCCCAACTTCGCAGCCCTCTTCCAAGCGCGGAGAACGAGCAGTAGTTCTACGTCAAAAAGTCGAGTACAAGGTTATGCCTCTTTTTGTGTCGCCGACTACTCCGGCCCACGCGATCGATCACGACGGAAAATAACTCGACCGAGCTGGAAAACGCTGCCTCCGGGCGTAGAAAGCATACGGCGAAGGTTCATCAACATGGCGTCCGGGCCGAGATTTCGAGAGTCGGAAGTACGTCACGTGATGCGGAGCGCAAGTTCGTCTGCTTCTTGGGCAGTGGTGGCGATGACGTCGGAAAGCCGAGCTCTGATTGGCTCCGATTAACAAGATAGTGGGTACGACCTCGAGGCAGCTAGCATCGAGGCCTACCGCTTCCAATCGGAGCCAATCAGATCTCGGCGTCTTCTGACGTCACTGCAACCCCTGCGCAAAAAGCAGACGAACTTGCTATTCGCATAGGCCTGACTACTGATCACTGAGAGCTTAAGAAAACGCTGGGCGTGACCTATCATGACCAAGCTTCTCGCTTCGTGATTAGCTCTTCGGTTTGTTTATTAACAGACGGCGCGATGTTCATTCGTTACGTCCCGCGTCTCTTAACTTGTCGGTGCCTACACTCTAAAAAAGGTGTGTGCGTCTACTTTCACGCACAACACTCGGAGAGCCAATCACCGCAACTTACGGAGGCAGCCTCAGCGAATGACAATGCCGAAACATATGTTTAGACCAAAAGCACTACATATGCTTCAGACCAAAAACGCAGTGCTTTTTGGATCTAAACATATGTTTCAGCATCGTCGCCGCTGAGCTGCCTCAAGTTGCGGTGATTGGCTCTCCGAGTGTTGTACAGGAAAGCAGACGCACGGGCTTTTTTAGTGTATAAAGCCACTCACAAGGTCAAAATACTATCAGTCTCGACTCTGAAATAAATACAAAACCTACGCGTCAGAGCGACGACATGGTGCTTAGAATCATCCTTGCCGTTTATCCGAAGCTCTATCGCAAATCGCAAGAGACGGTTTTTTAAGTCCTACAGAAACGTTTAAAACAGCCCGCAACAGAGCAGAACGATATCACCCGAGCTTGCCCAGACCGTGTCTAAACCTCAAAAAGTCGCAATTCGAACTTTGGGTACAAATTGTGAACCTGTAATGGATACGAGCGTTGCGGCATCGTTCGTCGAAGACTCGAATTCAATCCCGCGCTTCGCTCCCAAGAAATGGCGACTGCCTATGTTGCTCGCTGGTGTTCTGGAAAGGATCTATTGCGCTCGGGCTCTGCTGAACTAAGCACCAAGATGGCGGCGACCACAAGAAGATTGCGGAAGGGACTGCTGATACTCTAGTCGTAACCAAAATAGTGGCTCGAGCCCTTACTATTCTGTTATAAAAAGAAGTAGCGGTACCAAGAGCTGAGTTACGTTTCTTTCTAGGAAAACCAGTAGTTGATTCTGAAAACCTTTGTCAACATGTATGTTAGATTGAATCCCCCTCCCCCCCCCCCCCCCCCTCCTCCAATTTTCCGTCATTTTGTGTAGATTAAATAGTTTGATGCGTCCAAAGAGAAACAATGTCGCTGAAGCGCTGTCATACATGTTGTCAGCTTCTTACCGCTTATCACGTTATGGTCCCCCGAACGAGGTCGTCTCTTGTTCAGCTTCTTGCGTTCCTCAGCAACATGTCGGTTTCTCCTCGCGGCCAACATGAAGAGCAGCAAGACACATCCTGCGTACGACGAAGACAGAAACGGCAGCCGCTTTTAAATCCAAAGTCTTATCCGTGGGTAGAAGAGGAGGGGGAGGAGGGGACGTAGTGCGCGCGCAGGGACGTTAGAACATCGACCTCTACGTGCTTGGAATGACTTGTGGGTAGACGAGAAGCTAGCTGCCTTTGTCTCTACTCACTCTTCGAACGCTTTCCAACACAAACGCTGGACGCTGGCGTTCGATACGCGTTCGAAGAGTGAGTTGAGACAACGGCAGCTAGCCTCGCGCCTACCCACTAGTCATTCCAACCACGTAGAGGTCGGTGTTCTAACGTCTCTTGCACGATCCCGTGTGCTCCTCTCTATCTCTCTTTCTATTCGTATATTACGTGGAATGCAGTATTTAAGGGGGAAATCGCTTAAGTTTGTTTGGAAGACAGTATAGGCAGTCGTTTCTGGGAGGGCAGAAAACATTCTTTGTCCCCATCCTCACCCCTGCCCGTTTCGATCCGGACAAGCACCGTATACCAGCGTATACGGTTGTGGATCACTATACTGCAGTGGTGCACGTTAAAGGCCCCAGGCCATGGTGCCTGGAACGCGTCTCCGACCGGTGTTTTTACCGCGTCCTAAAAGTGGCACATCGATGTTCATTTTAGGACGTCGTACAAGTGCCACATCGTTGCCGGCCGCGATTCTGGAGGTGAGTATATGGCAGGCTCCTGTTCCGCTGCAGGTCACTCTCCAGCTCGACAGTTTGGAGAAGCTTTAGCAGCCGGGAGTTGGGGCCTCCGCGACGACAGCGACACTCACGTTCGCTCGCACTTTTTTGCCGGGACTTCTCCCCCCAACCGCCAGGATCGCGACATCCGACGTCACTCCGGGACCACTTTTTGATGTATGGGTGGGCGCTAAACACACCGGTCGAACGTGCGTTCCAGGCGCTGTATACCCAAACTAGCAGTGGTATACTGCACCGGCCAAACTTCTCATCTATACAGCAGAAACACCAGACGTCCAATGGGGCTGACCATGGGGAGCGCAAGTTCGTCTGCTTCTTTTTCAGGGGTTGTGGTGACGTCAGAACGCCGAGCTCTGATTGGCTCCGATTGAAGCATAGTGGGTACACCTCAAGGCAGCTTGCTTTGATGTCTACCCCTATCCTTTCAATCAGAGCCAATCAGAGTTCGGCGTCTGTTCTGACTTCACCGCAACTCCTGCGCAGGAAGCAGACGACTTTCTCTCCGCATTGCTTGCCCGTCTCGCTTACCCAAGACGAACAGTGCCAGGCCCAGGAACGTGAGCGCGTACGAGACCTCGCTCTCGCTGAAGTAATCGAAGGTCTGGAGGCCGGGTGCAACTCTCGACGCGGGCGCTGTTCAGTGGCGGCAGAGCGTTGCACGTGACGTTGCGGCCAGCCGTGCCGCACGGGTACTGAACCGTCAGCTGACTCAGGCAGGCCGGGTCCAAGCCGGGGTTGTCTGCCGACGAGCAACAAACGATTCGTTATGCACTAATCCGAGACAACCTAAAAAGGCAAGGCCTGCTCGTGACGTCAACGTTGGCGGATTTCTGACGCTCCTTAAGTGGCAAACACTCCGAAGCTCGACTAGAGAGACGCCGCAAAGCGACAGACGACGCGTCCGTCAAGACGCGTTGGCGGCGATGCTGACGCAAGCTATGCGGAGCGCAATTCGTATGCTTCTTTTGCAGGGGCTGTGATGACGTCAGAATACCGAGCTCTGATTGGCTTTGCTCGAAGGATAGTGGGCCGACTTCAAGGCAGCTGGCTTGAGGTCTATCCACTATCCTTCAATCAGAGCCAATCAGAACTCTGCGTTGTTCTGACGTCACCGCGACCCCTGCAAAAGAAACAGACGACTTGCTGTCCACATAGGCGGCTCTGCGTGGATCCGCCAGTGATGACGCTTGGGAGCGAAAGGTGCAGGCCTTGACTTCTACGTGAGTGTGTGCAGGGAAACGCTTTGGGGTCCACCGAGCATCTTAGGGCCGTCGCACTGCGCAAGCGCAAAAGTTATGCGTACGCGCAGTGAGACGACCCAAGCTATTCTGAGGGAATGCAAAGCGTTTGGACTCCGTATTCTAAAAATCCCCAACGTCCAGATTGGGGTGTTGTCATCTGTGCTTTGCATACCAGATGATGACATGTAACCATTTTGTTCCGAACGCTTTTTTTTTGCAGGAGCTGTTGGCTTTGACTGTGCCACGGCGGCATTTTGTTTCCGGCTATTTCTTTGTACTTTTTCCGGTGAACAAGTGCTGTTGGCATCGGGTACTACAAAGAGTGCCATCACCCTAAACGAAAGTACACATTGAGGCATCCTAGTTCAGCTGTTTACTAACCCAACAGTCGAACTTGGGCATACCCGTATGGAAGAACCTTGCCTTTAAAAGCAAGAAACAGAAGAAGCGTGCGTCTTGTGTGAACAGGAGGTTAACTTGCCGGTTGACGGAAGTCGGAAAGGGTTAGTCTGGATGTCTCCCGGGTTGATGTTTGTGGCCGTCAGAATAACGTCGTACACGTTCAACCTCCTTATCCTCTCGATCTGGTCGTTCGAAAAAAATCTAAAAAGAAAAGACAGTAAAAAAAAAAGCCTTTTATCAGTCGAATTCCATAAGAAAACCGTCAAGAATAGAAATCACGAAGAGCTGTCACGGCATTTTCTCCTTTAAATTTACTGGAGGATGAATTATTTTCAGAACTCAGGAGACCGAAATTGGCACGTTGACAATTGTTTCACAAGCTTTTTCCAAAACGCTTCCGGACATTTAAAAACAATTCAACGAAGCTTGAGCCCGGCTTCAGTGTGCTTTTAGCTTCTAACTATACTACGATAAGCCGCGCTCACCCCGTTTGGTTGTTTTCAAACCAGAATCTGTCGCCGTCCCTGATTCTGCGGAACTGGTCCCTGATGATGGTCTGGAAGAGCTGTCCGGGGCGATCCGTGGTCTCCAACAAGGCCTCCGACCCACATGTCCACGATGTCCGTCGAGTTCCCGTACAGTTCCGGGAGAACCCTGTCGAAGAGCTGGACGCGCATGCGACTCGCGTCAACGCCCAAGCCTAAAAACGCTCTTCAAAGAAGGAGTTTGCACTTTCCGACGCGTGGGAATACGCTGCTTGGCTTGCTTATTTTATGGGGGAAACTAGCTTGCGAAAAGGTTTATAGCAAAGTAGCGTGCCATGTACAGAACGTGACATATTCAGCAGGAACAAGAGCTTGCTAGCTTTCTTTTTAAGTTGTTTTTCTTACAAGGAAAATGCTTTATTCAAACCAACCGATGTGATGGAACGGGTTTACGTATATAGGGCGACCATCTGTCTGGTAAAATATGATATGCACACACTCTCTTAAATACAGCAAAAAAAAAAGCTGGTGCCATGTTTGTTGTTACATGTTTCGCGCAACGTACATAATATTAAGTTACGGATAAACTCGAATTTAATTTAGTTGGAAGTTTGATACCCTCGTGCTTAAAATTACTAGAGTGGTTTGAAAGCAGGTTCTTCTTGTCTCATGAAGGATTTACAAACATGCGAAATCTGGGGGCGGCAGCGACCCCTTCATCTTGTTGATTTTTTTTTCATGATAAAATAAATAGAAGATTGGGCGTAGATGGATAGATGGACGTAGGGGGAATGCGGTTGAACTTTTGAACAGGGCGGTGGCTTGTGCCTATCAATACCTATCTGATCCGGCGGCTCGTGATGTCGCCTGTTAGAGAACTCTCTTCCCACACGGACTAGCGTAGCGATATCGCCAATGAATCCTCTTAATCATCTTTCTCTGGACGCTGCCTTCTCACTCCTGGGCTGTGGAACCCGCTCTGTGGAAGCGCATCCCAGTGACTCATCATCTTTCTTTTGTCCCGGGTGATGAGCGTTCACACCTGCGGGTTCTCTTGGTAGAGCAGGGGCGACACCTTCTGGCCCATCTCGGAGAAGTTCGAGAAGTCGGTCGGGAGTCCCAACAACCTCCGAGCGGTCTTGTAGTCGGGGATGGCGTGGTCTCGCCCCCTCTGGATGTTCACGGCCATCAGGTCTCGGCGAGAGAATTCCAGGGGACCGAACACGCGGCCTGCGTAGAGGTCAACGAACCCAAGAACGTCGTGAGAGCTTAGTTGTAATGTAGATGGTTGAGTGTGTTGGTGTTTAATTTGCGATAACGAAAGAGGGACATGTTTGTCTTCGACGTACCCTCTTTCGTTATCGTAAAAAGTTTGGAGTTTTGTTTTTTCCCCGAAAACGTATTGCGATCACACGTACAGCTCCTGGAACGCGACTCCGACTGTTTTTTCTTAGCGCGTGCTCAAAGGTGATCTTTAAATGTACACCTGATGACGTCATGAAGATGTGACGCTGTTGTCTCCTGCGACCCTGGCGGTGGCACAGCAACGAAGGGAATGCAACTGACGCCTATTCAGCTGCAGGTCCCTCTCAAGCTTGACAAGCCTACGGAAGCTTTCAGCAGCCAGGAGTTGGGACGCCACGATGACGGTGACACTCGCGTTCGCTCGTCTGTTTTGCGAGGACTTCTGCGACCAACCGCCAGAATCGCTGTCTGCGCCTTTGCTCACATATTCGGCAAAAGCAAAAAACAAAATGGCCTTTATAAAAATATTATGCATCAAAATGAACGAGGCCGATTAATCCATTAATTTATCGACGAAAGGGTTGCTGATTAATCTGGTTAAATACTTTTAATCGACGCCCAGCCCTAGTTTTAGAAGTGCGTTTTTCTCTCGTAGAGCTGTTGAGAGGGAGGTGCGGTTTCGATTTGCGGCAATGACGACACTGGAGGAGGATATATAAGGCGTGGACTAAGTAAACCTTATACCTTAGTTTGGGCCGCTGTCGCGTTCCTCTTTTATATATGTCTATTTTACCGTTTTCTGTTCTCTTTTTACCCCCAGTCTCAGGATCTATTATTACGTTCATTTTACCTCTGTCTCAATAATTAGTTCTTTGAAGCTTTTTTTCTTTTTTAGTTCGTACACCTTTTGGATTTGGCATGTTGCGAATAAAGCAGCGCAGAAATCTAAAGACTCTGTAAACAACTCACGGAAACACTGTATACGCTGTAGAAAATCAGGGTCGTACACTTTCCCGTAAAGCACCAGGAAGAACCAATCGCTGCAGACCTACGAAGGAAGCTGGACGAATAACAAGGCTATTAGAAAAAGTTTATCTTTTTTAAAACAAAAACGATGTTACGCATGCCCAGTGCTTTTTCAAGGTTCAGGCGTATGTTTTCAGCAACCGTCATTGGCCGAGCTCCTCCGCAGGTTGCAGCCATCGGCTCACCCGAGTGTCTTGCGGAAAAGTCAACGCTCCAGATTTCTTAGAGTGTATATCCACAGCCTAACGCACCACACCCGCAGATAACTTAAGAAAGGCAGGGAGGCGTGGCTTATTATATTAATTCACGCTTCACGCCTTGTGATTTTTTTTTTGTCGTACTAATATTGCCAATGCTGCAATCTGATTGGCTGCGAAGCGGTAATGAGATGCACGAGACTTGCCACGCCCCCCCTACCCCTTCCCTTTTTTCTTTCTTTTTCAAGCCGCTGGCGATTATACGTGGGAGAAGCGTACCTCTGAGGTCCTCGACAATGACGTTGTCCTCCCTCTCTGCCGCTTGCGAGCTCAGACCCATGATCATCGGTTCGATGCCGTCGTTCACGAGAGCCTCCTGCATTCAACGTGTTCAGTCAGAGCACAGGCCGAGTGAGTTAAAGCTGTTATTTGTCTTTTTTGTGAGAGCCGATATTTAGTTTGTCTTTTCATGGAAGCGGATGCTTGGTAGTTTCGTAGAACCGGATAAACGGTGTTGTTTGTCTGTAAACGTCCTCCGTGGGTTTTTTTATTATTATTTTGAGATGCAACCCCACCATGCATGACGTTTTGGTCCTTTTTTGGCGGTCTATAACGTTTTTTCTATGTATCCTACAGTTACAAAGTTACTGTCAAATTAAAGAATTGTTTATCAACTATATTTTAATGTCTCAATATTACAATTATTTTCAGTTGTTCGTGTATTATTCAGCTTTTAATAAACCGCACTCTCTAATATTGAAAAAAATATATTTCTCTGGTTATAACGTTTCATCGTCCACGATAATTTACGTAAACGGTCTGTTTGATGTAATGAATTAAAAACGTATTCGACGAGCTGTACAGATAATGCATATTCTAAAATAAAAAATAAAGTTTAAATGGTATTACTTTATCGTGTTATAAAAACGGAATCACGTCAACTAATCAAAATTACGAGACATTAAATTACGAAGCCATCCTTCGATATTAGATTTTCCAGAGATTCCATATCGATATATTACACGTGAAGAATGTTATTAGACCTCAAACTATCCCCATTCAGATAGGGCAAGTTGCAGTTTCTTAATTTAAAATACAGATGGCGACACGTGTTCAAGAATAGCACGATCTGAATTTGCCGTCGTGTGCCGCTAGGAACGCCACGTGAGAGACAGAGAAAGCGCCAGATGTTGGGGTGTCAGATGCCTGGATGCACGCAGTGAGGCTAAACCAAGGCTAAAGCAAGTGCGGTGGGGGATCATTGGCCGAGTTACACCTGCTAAATAAGTTGCGCTTAGAGTATCGGCACTTTGTTCCCCGACATTGTTGTGGGCACCGCCATTTTGGTGCTTGTGCAGAGCAGACGCAACTGCCGATCGTCATGATTCAAAAGTGAGACTTCCTCAGCAATAGATTCGGTGTCAGGAAGGTCATGTAATATTGCTTTGCTCTGTTGCGAACTTTTTAAACATTTGTGGTGGGCGGAAAAGCGTTTCCTGTGATTTCAGATAAGGCTTCAGATAACTGGCAACCATGTTTTTAAGCCACAATATGACCAAGTGTCGTTACTCTGAAGCGCAGCTTATGTTGTGGCACTAGGCCGAGTATGTTGGCGCACCGCAGATCAGAGCACGTGAAGAAATGCGCGAGCGCAGGCTCCATTCCAAGCGCAGAGCTCACGCTGCAGAACTTGCAGGGACTCTGGTCCAGTCGCCCATCTGCATCGTGCTGGCGTGCGATCGTGTATCACTACTGCGCGATACACGTTAAAGACCCCGAGCTAACGCTTTTACTGCACTGGCTGAATTTATAATATACAACGGGTGACAATGTCGCCGTACGAAACTTCTGCTGTCTGATAAACTAACGACTAATCTTGAATGCTCCGTGACATTTCATTTTTAATGCGTGTCCGCGTGTTCGCGTGTTTCTTTTTTACTTTTTGTCTGCGCTTACTTTGATATATGTGGTTTCTTATTACTTATGCATGACAACAAAGTTAGTCAGTTGTCTGACTCAGTAAGTGAAAATATTTATATAAAATAAAAAAAATGGCACACGTTCAACGCAAAATACAGACAAAAAAAGATAACAGTCTATGGCGCGACTACTTATTTAAAAAAAGTAATATGATTGATTACAATTGTCTTTTAAATGTGAAAGCACTTCACTCCTAAATGAATTTAGGTCTGAGCGTACCAAAAGCTATAAAATCGAGCTCTATGCTTTGAACGGCTCTACCGAGCACATGCGCTTGTTCACTGAAAGAGTAGTTCAGGGCAGCGTGCTCCTGCTATATAGGTTCCACTTCGCTCGCACGGTAAAAGGAAATACTTTACTGGTAAAGTATTTGGTGGAACAAAGCTTACCTTTTGCATATGTGCAATTCTTCAGTTTTCACGTGACTAAATACTTGCTTATCATTGTTGTTTCCGATTCCAGCTTCGATCTAGCTCGTGCTCTTTTGTGTGCTTATCATTATTGTTTTCGTTTCCAGCTTCGATCTAGCTCGTGCTCTTTTGTGTGTGACATGCATTAGAGACCAAGGTAACCCAGGAGCACGGTGGAAGAAACACATTTAGGTGATGAAACACATCTACGTCCCACGCGGCGGCCACATTATGTTCGGCGCACCGAGCGCGCTTCACTCGCAGGGGGATAGATGGCGCCCAAGTATGGGGTCCTCCTAAACCGACCGCTCCGGTTGTTTGTCCCAGCGGTGGTCCCGCATTCCCTCGCTCACCGCTTCTTGTTGTACCTCACCGCCGCCACGCCGCCACCAAGTCGCCAGAGTCCGTAAATCTGTAGTTATCTTCCTTCTTCCTCTTCCGGTTCTTAATCTCTTCGGGTAAAGGGTTCTTCTTCTTCGGGTTAAGGCTCACCTTTGTGCACGATCGTGGCACCTGTGATCGACACAGCACCAAAGCAAAACACGAGGCCAGCTACTGGCCGCACACCATCACCACACCACCACACCGCGAAAAAGGCGAGCACGCTACGCCGCCGACACCGTGTCCGCCGAGGAGGGACCCCATACCGCAGCGCCCTCCGTGGCGGCGCGGAACTAACTACACCTAGTTCGAGGTTAGCTCCAAACACGATCTGTTCGCTCGCTCCCAGCGGGAAGAGCGGCCAGAGGACATCACCTAAATGTGTTTCTTCCACCCTGCCCAGGAGCAATATATTTCACGGATTGCAAAAAAACCTATGTTACTTGCCACGTGTGCCAAAATCAAGGCAGAATATTCTAAACTTCACATGTGGTCGCTTGCGTGGGTAAACAATGTTGTTTGTCAAGAACAACTGTAATTGTATAAAATGACGCGTGGAAAAAGAAAAAAAAAGCTCGTTGTCAGCACACGACTTTTGGCATGCAGTGAATACTCATAATCGGCGCCGAGATGATTGGTAGCTTTCAGCAGGTAGAGTTTTTCTAACAACTCAAAGTTATAATATTTCCTTCTGTCTGTTGTAAAAAATAAAACCAAATTTAAAGGTAATAAGTACTATGAACATTCAAACATCACGGCCTGAGCAGTATATGTGTACAAACTTTAGTTTTCGATGCACGCTTAGCTTTCGATACGCTCAAAGCTAGTGTAAAATGTAGCGCTGTTTCAGTCTTAATCAGCGTGCGATGTGCGCACTTACACCATATTTTATACAACGACACACTCCACCCTTTGCATATTTTTAATTTTTGCACACCACTGCTTGCGCGCAAAAATCACCAAATTAAGACTGTTACATTGCTTAAACTCTGTGCAAAAGCTATCCACAGACCTAGAATCTTTGCCTGGTCTAGTCACTGGATTTATCACTGTACTCGTATTAAAATTAATTCTTATCATTTAGTGCTGTGAGTGAATTTTTAACCTTGGCATTCTTTTATTATGACTCCCGCACCAGTCCTACTTTGGGTTTACTGAACTCAATATCTACACCTGAGTGTAATTTTTTTGTTTTTTAATCTCATATGGTTTTGGTCGAAATAAACATCAAGTTACCTAAATGAGACACCTGACCAAAAAATAAATAGTTTATTTGTTTTAATTTCTGTGGTTTTTAATTCCTCAAGCTAATATTTTGGAAACCCGCGTCTATCACGTCATCACGTTTTTCTGGAAATCCATAAAGAGCCAAACACATGCACGACAAAAGGGCCGGCCCGTCATATAAATTTGATCACATTGAAATATGTGGAATCGGCCTCCGGAATCCCCAGTGTATTAATTAGGCACAAGCAATCTCATGTTTTTACACGCGTCGGTTGTTCTGTCGTGTATGTGTCTCGCCAATAGAGAGTTTTAGTAGATCGTTCCGATACCTCCGATAGCCCCGATAACGATACTATGCATGCGCAAGGGATGCGGTGGCGGGGTATCGGGTATCGTTATCGCAGTCATGGGAACGATTTACTAAAGCTCTCTATTAACTCGAAATATTTCCTCGTTTTGTTCTGACCAGATTTGCTGGATGATGTGAGCGCGGAGCGTAGGCAACTGGCCCACTTGCACGAGAACAGGCGCAGCCGTGCGCGTTCCAAAGAAAGCTCGCGCAGAGAAAAACAAGCGAAGGACCAGGATATAGAAAAACACCACACTGTATCGAAGCGCCGCCACACACGATTTCTTGCATTGGTGTACAGGTCTGGAAGACGATCCCTTCGCCATCTGTTGGTTAAGAATCACACTAACCAAGGATGGGGTTGCACCCAACATGTCGCCTCTAAGGTGTGCATCTTAGCTCTTTCCTAGCTTATTTTGTAAGAAAACACCGGCGTCGCAGATTGTATAAAAGTGAAAAGAGTTGACAAGCTCCCGAACAATTTAGACTTGTCGTGGCTAAACATAAGCGCCTAACCTATCGTCTGCTGTTATTTTTTTTGCGACCTTAAAGCTTTAATAAAGGGGGAGGGGGAAAAGATAATTTGCCGTGTCGCTTTTTAACAGGGTAGGAGCAATCTGCTTTCCTTCTCCGCTTTCTTGTCGCTCTTTTTCTCGTTCTTTTTCGCAGGACCACAGACGTCAGTGCTTATAATTCACCGCATTCTGCTCCATGTTCAAATCCAAATTGAGATTTCTTCGTCTTGCACGACCCTTCAGAGAAAGTCTTGCAAGAAGACACTTCGTATGAAATTGAAAAATGTGGCTCAGTGTTTTCATCTTTTTCTTCGTCCGCTGTATCACGAAACTGGGCCAGCCCCAGCGTCACAACGTAGTAATCCGGCAGCCACGTGAGCACCAGGTGACTGGAACGTCGGAATGGCCGACTAGCCGTTGGGCCAGCGGAGGGGAGCAGCCATGACTTGGGGCACCCGAACGCTGGTCCTCGCACTGCTCTTTTTGCTGCACATCGGGACTACCATCTGGGCAGCACCCCATGGGAACCACCAGAAGGAGCATGGCGCGGCACCGACTCCGCTATCGTTGGACAAGCAGAAACGGCAGAGCGACACTTCAGAAATCCTCATCCAAAGCATCGCAGACGACGACAGTCATGGGTTTATACCTCTACTCCTCGGTCTCCTGGTCCTTGGAACATTGATCCTTCTCGCCTTGTTGCTGTTAGGTTGCCTGCTCCTCATCCGAGTCGCAGAGACAAGGTCTTCCAAGTACCGTCTCTTGCAGTCGGATGACCCGGACGCCGCTCATGGCCAACTCACGACGGATTCGAAGCCTTCCCAGACCTTCACGTACGTGGACCTCTCTAACATGGAATGTGCCTGCCAGGATCGCACTACTGGCGGCCATACCACGGTGGTTCAACCTAAATTCGCCGTCCAGTTTCAGACCGCCTCTAGGGCCGAGGCTAGCGATGCAGACGCCGCCAGGCCTCGAGATTCTGCTTTCGCGTCGGCGTCGTCCGCCCGAAAAGCGAAGGCAAGGACCGGACGGCCGAGGTATGACTCTCGAGAATCGTCCCCAGAACCGATAGGGCGAACCGCTTCTGCCGAGCGAAAGGAATCCAGAGAGACAGTCTTCTCGACGGCCAGTCAAGGGCCTCCGAAGAAGCGTCCCCGCAAGGACAGCCCCGGAGGAGCTAAGAAAAATGGCACCGGGAGGCACTCCCACGAGGGCGCCTTCTGGGAGCGCAACGCCGTGATCCGCTCGCACTTGCCGGAGTTAGAACTAGGCGTTCATGCACGGGGCGGTAAAACAAGACACGAAAGCCTATCGCTCGACGAGGATGCATGGGAGGGAGAACCCACAACCTACTTCCATTCGCACGCGGCTGAAATTCCGGTTGGCGTGGGTGCCAGCCACATCATTCCTCCTTGTATGGGTTCTCCTGAAACGTCGTCCACGCCATCACCGGAAAATAGAACCGGAGTGGTATCTTCACTTCCTGAGAGCACCAACGAGGCTTCGAAAGTCTTGACTCAAACTAGGGCACCAGAAGACATTCGAATGCAAGTCTTTGGAGAGGATTACTTGACGTTAAAAGCTTCTCGAAAGCCCTCCGCCACCTTGATGACCACCACAGCCGCGTCCGACGTCACGCCTTCCCCTCTATACGCTCGAACCTCAGATACAGGCTACGAAGAAGCTAACGACTTGTATTATGGGCACGTATCACCCGGAAAACAAAAACCGTTGGAGCCAAATTTGAGCGACCAGTCACAGCGCGGAGACGTCGAGTCAAAAAGCGGAATCGAGGCGTCTAAGACAAGCAAACTCGAAGACGTCTCAATGGACACGGCGGAGGTACACGCGAAGCCGGCAGCCACAAGGTCTAACTTGGAAAGAACCAGCGACTCCTTGATCTCCGTCAACTCGGCACGACTTCGTCAGCTGTTTGAATACGAAGCCGCTAAATGTCGAGCGGCCGCTGCACGGGCTTCCATGAAATCGACTCCGTCACTTCGTCGGCGTTCAGATCCACCTAAGAGGTCGCCGGTGGTTCCGCACAAGCAGATGACAGCACGAAGTCCCCACCCAACCGAAGCACAAAACACTGAATCCGTTGAATCTTCCGTTCCAGTGCCGCAAATGGTGGCTTACTTCGACCGGGGCCAGTCATCCAAGCAGGGGTTAGATAAGGGAGAGTTGATCAGGACAGATGCAACAAACGCTCTTCGGGAGAGGTCTCCTGAAGAACGGCGGAGACTAACATCATCAGAAAGATCTCTTGCGATTTATCCTGATAAATGTGTCCCAGAAAGTCTGGTCGTGGATGAGGGAGAACCCCTTAAGTATGATACATTGCGCCATCCTCATCCCAAGTCTCCTACAGAGCGACTGCCTCTAGAAGGCGTCATTGGGGTTTACCACGGCTTGCCGTTCACAGAAGACGCAGTCAAGTCAGAGCGAGAGATAGTCGATAATCCGGCAGCTTTCGACACATTTTCTGAGGACATGCGGCAAGTGGGCGAGGCCGAAGGGACTGCTGGCGGCTACCAGATGTTCAGGCAAGTCTTCGATAAAGAAACGCGCGAACCGCATGAAGCCGATAACGAGCCTCAGTCGCAGCCGACATCTTTCGGTGTCCAGGAACGCCCAGAAACGACTTTAGGAAGTGAGGAAAATGTGTCAGCTTTTGAAACAAGTCAGAGTTCAGAAAAATTGAATATTTTAGAGAAAGAAACGCCCGGATCAGTTTGGGAAAAGTCTCCCCAAGAGTGGCGTCGTTTGCAAAGCAAAACCCCTGAAGTCCCACAGAAACCTCCTTCCGGACCAGCGCTTTCCGGAGATGAGGTTGATATTATGGCACCTCCTTTTAGTGGGCAATCAATCGTCACTCCTGAGGTGAGCTCGGCTTCTTTTAAGCTCAAACTTCCACAGCCTCCGTTGGACCGAACCAGACCAGAGCCTAAGGTCAGCCGTCTTGGGCAAGACTCTGCCTTCACGCTGGGGTGCGGTCTGCCTTACAAGCGACGTCACGACGAGCATGGGTCCACAGAGCCGTTCAGCCTAGACGAACAGCGTGAGTCAAGATCTAATATGTCCTCAGATCTTGAGACATCGACAGACAACGAAGAGTACGAGAAAAAATCGTTGGCGAGCGCTCAATTGGTAGATTTTTCGCCGCCTCAGGAGGGAGGACTTCCAGTACCAATGGCAGCAACGCTACGACCAAAATCGGCTTCAGGAACCGGTACCTTACAACTGGTTTCAGAGCCATCCGCTGGCAGGGAACTAGCACAACCTACATCTTCGGAAGCAGCTCGCACGGAAGACTTTCCCAGTGAGACTACCGGTGAGTCCCAATCAAATAAAATACCGCTATCACAATCAAGGAGGCTCGCGTCTCTAGCACCAGAGAGTAGCGATTCGTCTTCACAAAGACCATCTGAAGACTACAACCTCTTGCTATGTGCTGCAAAGAGCCTAGGCGCAGATGGAAAGCCTGAGCCAGTTGATGAGTCGTCTTATCACAGCCGAGAGTAAACTTCTTTTGTTTCCCCCGCCACCGGATGAGTCAGATTTGCGGGACTTTGCCACTCCAGAGAAACAGCCTTTCAGCTTTGAATTGCTCGAATCCAACAATAATAGACAAGCCACTGAAGGAGATCGTTCTAAACATGTTGTCGGATCTCTGCCAACCGGTAGCATGCCCGCTGAGGGGCAATCAATTCCTTACGGTGAAATGCCATCATCGAGATTACCAGAGAGTTCGCAGCAGACGTCACAGCGGTCTAGTAAAGAAGCATTTGAGGTACCAGCAACAAAAGAACAGTTTTTACCTGAGTGCAAGGCGCGGGTCTCATGCGACATGCCATTTCGCCTACGTGAGGAGTACGCGCCTGTGACAAAACCTGAGCTGAGGTTGCAGGCTCCAGAATCGAAAAACCAACCACCTTCAGCACTTTCCGGGCCGTACATCGAGGACGATTCCATACTTGGATTGGAACGCCCTGAAGTGGTACGGAGGAAGGCACCACCCATCAGCGACCAGGGACCGTTAGAAGAATGGAAGAAAGAGTTGATATCGGTGCGGGGCCGGCTCCTGAAGAAAGCCAAAGAAGCAGGCATCGTTCAAACGCCGGTCGAGAAAAGCGCGTCGTCTCCAGCGTCGAGGGTAGAAGAACCTCTGTCGGGGGAATTAGAAAAGGATGACACACTGGCACCTCATGAACACAGTGTAAACGGGTTCGCCGCGGTCGACACGCGGCGTGGGCTTCAGGCACGTGACTCGCGTCAAATATCATCGGATGAAAAGCCATTAGCTCAGGTAGAGAAGAAAGAAGAGGAACTTGCAAAGTTGGCATATCACACAGCAACTCGACTCAAATCTTCTCCGGATCATGGGTTTACTAACAAATTAGAAAGAGAAATGGAAGTCTATCGTGAGAGTCCTTTAGTGCAAGGTTTAGAAGAGGAGGAAGTGCTGTCGAGTCCACAAGGTCAAGTTCCTATATTGTCAAGGTCTCCAGCAGAACGCCAGCATGAAAGACCTGAAATAGCTAAACACACTGATGACGGTCAGCTGTCAGAGCGAGATTCGGAGGAGAAAAAGCGAACATCATTCGAGAGAGTTGCCGAAAGGACTTTTCCGCCAATGCCTTCTGATAATCGGCTTCAGCTATCCACGCACGTTCTTGAGAAGAAAGACCGAACACAGCTGAAGCCTGAGACTCGAGCCCCTTCACCGTCAGAATCTCCAGGAGATGGAAATGAGCTTGAGAAACTGAGCATACCGGGTAGCAGTCCGCTCTTAAAGCCAGTTCTGGACAAGAAAAAACAAGGTCTGTATCAGACGGACAAATCAGATCTGCGTCAAACAATACTTGAAGAGGATAAGCGACGCGTTGAACCTCCCGACGAATCAGCGAAGAATGATTGGGTACAGGCATCAGTCGAAGCTCTGGAGAAGAGAAGTCGCCCGCTGTTAGATACAATTGATCAAGGCCCTATTCTTCCTAGGTCTCCAGAGGACAGGGGAATGGTTGACAGGCGTGAAGCGAAAAAAGGAACCAACGGAAGGCCGCTGCTTCAACTAGTTTTTGACAAGGAAGACAAGGGCCTGGTCAAGCGGGAGAGTCTGGGACAACCTTCGGGAGGGTCTCCTAAAGACCAGTGTCACTTTCAAACCACCGAAGGAGGTTCGAGCGACGGTCGCGGTCAGCCACACGCGCAGGTTCTCGAGACGCAAGAGCGGCAGCCATTCAGGCCGAAATTTCCTGATCCTAAAAGCTCGAAGCCTCTTGAAGATAATAGTGAGTTTCAAAGATTGGTTATGCCAACTGATGTTCCCGACGATCAATTATCGAAGTCAGCTGTTGAAAAGGAAAACCAAGAGCTGTTTAAAGCATACGGTTTAGATGGGCGTCAAACAATAGCTCGTGAGGATCAAAGTTCAGATAAATCAGTTAAAATCGGTGGTGAACAGTCACTCATAGAGCCTACGGAAAGAAAAACTTTTACGTTGCTAGTGCCAAAGTATCAAGGCCCCATTCGTCCAAGATCTCCTGAGGACAGGCACCAGGTTGGGAGGCGTGAACTCGAAAATGACGCTAAAGACAAGCAGTTTATACAGCAATATGTGAACACAAAAGGCCATGGTCTGGTGGACTTCAATAATCTGAGAAAATTTCACGAACGGTCCCCTGAAGAACAACGACCCCTTCAAACTACCGAAGAACGTGTGAAAGGCGGTCCCGGTCAGCCACCCGTACACATTCTGGAGAGACAAGGGCAGCAGCTATTGAAGTCAGAATTTCAGGTTCCCGTCAGCTCAGAAGCTCCTGAAGATGAGAGTCGGCTCAAGAATTTGACCACACCAAAGGATGCTCGTGGCAGTCAAATATCAGAGCCATGTTCGAACAAGGAAGAAAAAGAGCTGTTTATAGCGGAAAGTTCAACCCAACGTCAATCAACGTCTCCCGAGGAACAAAGAAAGTTTCAAGCTCGCAATGAGTTAGTAAAGAAAGATGGCGAACAGCCATCAGTTCAAGCACTGGAGAAAAGAGAGCATTCAATGTTAACGCGAAAGGAGCAAGGCCCCGTTTTGCTAAGGTCTTCCGTGGACAGACACCAAGTAGATGAACTCGACGTTGACAAAGACGTGGACAGAAAGCAGTTTCTACCGCACGTCTTTGACAAGAGAGACGAACTCCTACTGAAAGCGGAGAGACCGGGAGAACTTCAGACAAGATCACCTGAAGGCCAACGACACCTTGAAACTACCGAAGGAGGTACGATCGGTGGTCGCAGTCAGCCACCTGGAGAGGTTTTAGAGAGACAAAAACGGCAACTATCAGAATCGGAACTCCAGGGTCCGCTCAGCTCAAAACCTCCTGGGAATGTAAGTCAACTTGAGAAATATGTCACACCAAAAAATGCTGGCGGCGTTCAATCATCCCAGCCAGCTTTGGACAACAAAGAGCGAGGACTATTCAAATGGAATTCTCCAGCAAAATTTCAAGAGTATCGCCCGAAGATCAGAGTCAGCTTCAAAGTCTCGGTGGATCAGTAAAGGGGGATCGTGCACAGCCATCTTTGCAAACTCTAGAGAAAAGAGATTCTCCTCTGTTAACACAAAATGATGAAGGATCCATTCTGCCAGGGTCTTCCGAGGAAAGGCTCCAACTTAAGAGGCGTGAAGCAGACAAAGACGCTTACGACAAACAGTTACTACCGAAAGTCACTGACAATAAAAATCAAGAACTCTTCAAGACAGACCGTGGAGAACAATTTCAGTTAAGATCACTCGAAGACCAAAGACGCCTTTATATTACCGAAGATGACGTTAGGGAAGGGCGAGAGGGTTCTATCGCCTCGAAGTCTCCTCGAGACGACAGTCAGCTGGAGAGTTCAGTCGTGCCCAGACATGCTGCTGGCGGACTTTTTGTAATACCAGCTACTGACAAAAAAGAGCGAGAGCTGTTCATATCGGACAGTCCACGTCAATTACAAGCGTTATCTTACGAGATTCAGAGGCGTCTCCATAGCCTTGATGAATCTGCGAACAGGGATCTTGGACCGCCATCAGTGCGTACCCTTAAGGAAAGATACCAGCCGCTGTTGGAGCAAAAAGATGAGGGTCCCATTTTTCCGAAGCCTTCTGAACGCAGGCGTCAGGTTCAAAAGCCCGAAACAGACAAAGGTTCTTACAAGCAGATATTACAGAGCGACCTTGACAAGAAAGACCAAGAATTGTTGAAATTGGGCAGTCGAGGACAGTTACAAGCAAGCCTCCTCGAAGTCCAAAGACTCCATCAATCTGGCAAAGAAGGCACGTGGAGTGGTCGCGTTCAGCCCCTCGTTAATGTTAATGAGAGACAAGATCAGCAGCTACTGGAACCAAATTTTCAGGGTACTGTGAGGTATACATATCCTGAACAGAATCTTCAGAGTGAAGAATTTGATTCGGGTGGCGGTGGACAGTTTCAAGCAAGGTCACCTGACGAGCAAAAAAGCATCCAGGTAAGCGAAAAAACTATAGATAAGGAAGGCGAACTTTCAGTGCAACTTAAAGAGACGGAAGACCGGCCGCCGCAGAACATTGCAATACCAGGACCTTCTCGTTTAATACCTTTTGGGGACGAGCAGCGGCCAGGAGCGTTTGACAATGGTACTGGAATTGATCGCCGGCCGATATCAAAGCCAGATGCAGAGAAGGAGGAGCGAGAGCTATTCAGGCTGAGTCCCCCAGGACCGTTTCAATCCATGACCTCAGAGAAGGAAATCCCCATTGTGCAATCGGAGGAAGCGGCGAAAACTTACTTCAAAGGTCCAGTTCTAGAGCGGGTATTTAAGGAGAAGGGTGAGCTCCCAGAGTCAAGTGCTCCCAGACCTATCCAATCGAGGTACCCACAAGTTGAGCATAAAGTTGAGGAACCACGAAGGACCATCGATGCTCAGTTCAATTTGGAGCCAGAATTAGAGACGACTGTTCATTCGAAGAAAGAGATGTTTCTTGTGGAAACCTATCCTCCATCGTCCCAAAAGTGGCGAAGTACAGTCCATCCTCCACGATCAGTCCAACAGAGGAAATCCCTGACGCCGTTTCGCCGCTATCTACAAGTACGGGACAAGAACGTACGAACGGCAGGTTAACAAGACTCCTCACTGAATTTCCAGGCGATAAAACAAGCGGCACTCTGAGATTAACAAAACTCGTAAGGGAATTTCCAGATAACGATGAGCCCTCAGCAGTTGAGGAACAACGATTAGTCCCAAGCAGCGACTCGGAGGTGGAGCGAATCGGCCGGGCAGCCATGTACTTCTTAGTGCCTGATAACACAGATCCCTCGCACGACATCGACCAAGCGTCAAAGGATTCCCGGATCTCCGGCAGGAACGCGCATGAAAGCTCACCGAGGGATCGGCGGTCGCGGTGGGCTCCCTACGAGTTATCTTCCCCGACTTATCAAGCGTCGACGCCCGAAGACATTGCGGGAAGTTCGGATGCCCAACCCTCCGGTTCGCCAGTGGCGGCACAGCGAAGCAAAGACCTCATTAATTTTCAGGCTGAGCCAACGAAGCAAACCAGTTATCTGGACAGTGAAGCTGGGAAAGGATCAAGGCCCACGACACCAGACCCGAGCTCAGCGAGCCCCAAGGAGAATCCCAAGAGGGAACCACCGGACTAAATTATCTTCCCAAGATTATCGAGAGATCATCAAACGGGGAGTTCACAAGAGCGTGTAATAACACGAATATGAGAGGTAGAAAAAGGCACAAAACAAATTTGAAACCAAGCAGAATCGAGTACAAATTTGCCGACAGATCATCCGCTTGCAAGCAACATGAATCACCGTCGTTTTATTTTCTGTATCCCGGATTGTGCGTCTTCTTTCTACGCAGTTCCTCAACACGGCCAGCACGTAGGCTTTCCGCCAACTGGTATACCAACTCACCCAGATGATGTGTGCTGCAATAGTAAAGTTCCCGAATGTTCTACTCTAAAGACAAGCTGTAGAACTGACCTGCGGGTTCCAGAACGAGTTGCAAGTCCTCACGCCTCTCACGGTGTGTCTCTGTCCGTTCATCTCGAAAGTGACATTCTTGACGGCGCACTCCGGGGCCGGTCCCCTGTCACCGGGTGAGAAGGGAACGTATATTGAAATAATTAGTTAATAAACACTGTGACTAATAGGCAAATCACACTGATGAAATAATATTACTTTGGGATAATTCAATTCAACTATTGTTTGTCAGAATGCCGTTTCCCAGTTCGGCACTCTGCACTTTGATGTTTAACAGAAGCAACCGCGTAGTATTTCTAACAGTAAGCCATATTGCTAGTTATGATACAGCGCTCTTTACTATTCTGTTTTACAGGACAACCAGCGCAGGAGTTTTTAATGTAACACTTATTGTTATTGGCACCTCGAATTGCTGTTTATCGGACCCCGCAATTTTGTTCTGGCTTATACAGAACCAATGTTCCCTGGTGATATTTGCCCAAATAAATGAATATAGTATTTTCAAGGTGTACGTATCTGTCCATGTTGCATCAAGACTCCCCTCGCTTCGCCTGTGGCGTGGGTTTTGTGATCCATGAGCGCGGGGGATTCACAGATGGATCGTGAAGCCTGGTTCAGGCAGTTCCGTTGCTTGTGTTTTTCCAAGCTTCCTTTCTCCTCATCACTTCTCTCTTTCTCTCTCTCGTTGCTTGTGTTCAGAACGACCTAAGCCGCAGCGCGTTTTCACCGCGAACGCGGCGATGCAAAACGTAGCTAAGCCAAGCAATCATGTGTCGATGTTGTCCGGGCGTTCCAGTTGTTGCTCTCGTTTTGTGTGAATAGACCCAAAGGAGGTTATAATGGGCAGGAGGTGGCGTCCCTATCCCCAATGCATGGAGCGAAGTGTAACGGAAGTAGGCGTGGCTACGAGCCGCGACGGACATTTCTTGACCAATGGGAAGCCTAGTGAGTGGGCGCCGCCATTAATTTCGGTGCAAACAACCCTCGTTGCCATGGCATTTCCGTGGCAACGCGATTGTGCACCGGAGTAACGGCGGCACCCACTGCTATTTGAGACAGCGCTTAACGGGAGACTTCTAAACCGGTATGGTCGGAATTGGATGAGTTATTATAAACGAACGCCTGGTTGCCCAGCAGAAAGTAAGTGACTAGAGTTGAGACGGCTCTAGACGACGCACCGACTGAATCGGTGTCGAACAGGCGAGATTTCGAGCCCAACGCTCCTGACCAGTAGGACTAGGAAGTCGGCGTGTAGCGGACGCTCTCGACACCAGCGCGACCGCGCCTGAGGCGTCGTCTCGAACGAGTCGTCGTAGCGCGGCTTTGGAAAGCGATCGCGAGTCAGTCATCGTAGGCACGAACGAAGGCGCTGTGGTGTGTGTCGTGCTGAGAAGGGCATCGCGGGTTGAGAAAGCCGTACAAATTCTGCTTCGAGAAGATGTTGGTTTCACTCCGCCGTGATGAGTATTCGGGTTCGCATCGAAACATCTTTTGGTGCGCCGATCGAATCGAAAGCCAGCCACGACAGCGAGCAGACGAGAGCAGACCGCAGGCACGGAGCAGACGTAGCCTAAGAGTCCGTTCACCTCTTGCAACCGAGTTCGACCGAGAGAGACCAAACCAGTTTTTAAGCCTCTTGCGATCTCTTAGGACCAGCTCCGCTGCAGCCGAGCTGGTCCTAGAGTCGCAAGATCCTGCAGAACCGGTTTGGCTCTCTCGGTCGAACTCGGTGCAAGAGCAGAGCCTTAAGCCTAACGACCGAGCGGAGAGCAGACGATGGGAGCATGGTTGAATTTAGTTTGGATGAGAGAGCGTCGGTGCGCGGGGCAGTCTGGGATTGGGTTGTTCCTCCGGCGTCGCTGGGTATGACGTCATGCCGGGTCCTGCCCTATTTAAACGTCCTTGGAATAGGCCGATCTCACCAAGCGTTCCACGCATGCGTGACGCCGCCATAACTGTAGTTCGTGGGAGGCAGACGCCACTTCACGAGATAGCTCATACCGCCTCGTGCTCTGCTCGCGCAGACCTCCCGTGTGGTTGTCGCGCGTGCAGAAAGACTACAGCTCCCACGATGCATGGCGGCAGCGGTGGCGTAATGAAACTGGCTAGTCGGTCTAATGCTGACTAGCGTGAACTATACTCTGTTTCACCTTATGTTGTAGCGCAGCGAGGCTAGAAGCGCGAGCTCATAGCATTGGCAGCTGCCCTTGGCTCACGAGAGCTTGTGCCACCGAGATGTGCCCTAGAGCAAGGACCTCGCGCTTGTAGCCTTTCCTGCTGTACAACACAAGTTGAAACAGAGTATAGACGTGTGGGAACTATACTCTATTTCAGCTCGTGCTGTACTGCAGGAAAGGTTACAAGCGCGAGCTCTTTGCTCTAAAGCACATCTCGGCGGCACAAGCTCTCGTCCACCGAGGGCAGCTGCCAACGCTATGAGCTCGCGCTTCTAGCCTTCGCTGCTGTACAAGATAAGGTGAAACGAAGTATAGTCTAGTTCTTTTCCTCCCCCCAACAATCAACGAAAAAAAAACGAAAAAAACGTTAAAGATGTGCGTTCATCATCTACTTTCAAAGCCAGAACTAGCGGCCACGTGAACTGGTGCCAATAGATATTTCGCTTGATTACCCAGCATCAAAGGTAATGCCGGGAACGTATGGTAGGGTGCCTACATGTCTGTCTGTCTCAGGGTGAAGACATTCATTGTTGCCCTGAGTGTGCCAGCGCGTGACGCTCTGGCGCACTCGGTGCGTGACTCGGGCGGTAAAATGGCGTCTATGCACTAGCCAAAGCTACGCGCTCAAGCTGAGTGACACCGGATTGCGCGCACTTCAAAATGCATTAAAAAATGATTGGGTGGACAAATGGCCGAGATGTCACCACTCAAGCAAAAACGTGCGTGTGTATGAAGGCACTCTAACGTATAGGTACACGTGCTGCACCTACCGGCATCTGCGGCAGTAACTGTCCTGAAAACACATTAAAAAAAAAAAAAACATCTAAAACAAATGGCGCTTTGCACGTGCGTTCATCGACACCTCAGTACAGTTATATTACCACGATTATTCTATGCGAATGGGAGCGCGTGCAGTACGTATACTTAAAGAAAAGCTGAATCGGTCTTGGATTTGATTAAAAACACTCTAATATTTTTAATTCGACTTCAAGGATCACGAATATCGCAAAAAGTAAGCTAGATTATGCCCGTATAGGCCGTATGCAAAATTGTTGCCAGCTTTCTTCATCATGCCATTATGACCCGCCGTACTGTTTTGTTTTTTCAACATCATCCAATAGACCGATCTCACCAGCCAGTTTGACTACGCCACCGCTGCCGCAATGCATCGAGGGAACTTTAGTCTTTCTGACGTGCGACAACCTCGCTGAAACTCTGCGCGTGTGGAGCACGAGATGGCACGAACCCTCTCGCGCACCGCGGTTGCCTCCAGTGAACTAAAGTTATGGCGGCGCCACGCATGCGCCGAACGCTTGGTGAGATCGGTCTATTGTAGACGAGGCGCATCTGCATTTAACTCGGTTTTTATGATATTATGACAGTTTATTTGTGCACTCAACGGTTTGCTGCTAGTTTCGGTTAAAAAAAAAAAAGAAAGAAAGACGGCCGCGATATTCTGGAAAAGGAATAGACCCGTTGCTTTCGGGCAGGGGGCGCGAGCGCGTCCGCAAGACGCGACCATGTTATGCTGGCAGCGCTATCCAGGCGGCGCTGTAACGTTCGATTTTGCACTTGCCACGTTCGAATGCAAGCATCTGTCAGCATCTGTAGACGCGCGATAACAAAACATCTAAGAAATAAAAAATAAAATAAAAAATAAAGAGTTATGCAGCTCGTGGCCTCAGCGTCGCATTCAGCTTTATTATTTTTATTGCGTTCTTCTATAGCTTCCATAAGCCCGTATGTTTCACTTTACGTGATAGCGAAGGTGAAGCTACATGTCAAAACATGTTCCCCCGAACGATGCTTCCACTGCACGAGCGCGCGTGCTTGGAAGGGACACTGCAAGCTCGGAGCTCGCTCTTGTAGCCTCTGCTACGCTGGCACTTCGAATGGAACGGAGCATAAAAACCTTTAGTGGGGAAGCGTGATGACGCACATTCGAAACGCGAGCCAAATATTCTATTTTGCTATCGCTGCTCAAAACTTGAGAGCTATGGGCATGTAGTCAGCAGCGAGGTCGCAAGACTCGTCACTGAAGCAGTGAACTGTGCCATCCAGGTCAGTGAACGGTCTTTACCGAAGACTTTCTGTGAAGGGATCGTACAGGACTTGCAGCAGGTAATCATATTTTAGTTCTACGACTCCCACTTTGCCAGGACCATCATCTCTCGTGTTATCTTTGTACTTAATCTATGTCGGAAGATCAAAAGGGCTTACAAGCTTATGAGTATCGCACGTTTGAACACAGCGTGCCCCGGCCGCACGAGCTTATCGTCGTCCTTCTTCTTCCAGGAGGTCGCTTGTTTTAAGGAAAAGTCTACATTCGACCGTCCTGGAGCCTTAACGTCCTCGTTAAGTTTGAAAATACACACAAATATCAAGGTAATAAAAGAACACACACGCAAATAACAATTATACTTCGTTTCAGCTTGGGTCCAGGCGCAGGCGATGCTACAAGCGCGAGCCCGGGCTTTCAGCGTCCCTGCCAAGCAAGCGCGCTCGTGCAATGCAAGCACTGTTCGGGGCCACACGCTCGCGCTCGTAGCATCGGCTGCGTCTGGACCCAAGCTGAAACGAAGTATAGTAAACGACTTCACATTATAAGTCCAGCAGCTTAAAGCCCTTGTGCGTTTCTTTGTGGGCCTTCTAGCAGCTGGAGGTTCCTCTTGCTTGTCTCCTGAATCTTCGGAGGCGCGTCGTCGTCAAGGTGGGACGCTGCCGACGTCGTTGCCCATTTTTTTAACTGGGAGACGTGCGCCGTCGTTGCGAACCGGCTCCCGGAACTTTTATCGAGCTTTGCAACTCGATAGGTATCTGCGGGAAACACTTGGTGGCAACCACGGGTCCTTGGTAGTTTGGTTGTGTCTTTGTTGGGTTTCTGGTGTGCTGCGTTGCTCTCCTCATAAATACAACTTTCGTCACGTCGTACAGCTTTGCTGGGTAGTGCCGTCGATCATACGCCTGCTTGCTTCCTCCCGCAACCGTTGCCTTACATGTACTCGCAGCTTGCTAGGATCCTTCCATGTGGCTTCATCATCCAATGCTAGCTCCGGTAGCGCAATTCCTTAGAAGCTTGGCTTGGATCCATAAAGCAGTTTGAATGGTGTCTTCCCTGTTGACTTGTTCACCGCATTGTTCAGACTGTGCTGTTACTGCAATGTAGTTTCGTTTTTGGACTTGCTCGGGTTAGCCGCATCGCGTTGGCATCAGTCTGTGCCGTGTGTGTTTTTCTTCCTTTTTTGTTTTTGGACTCGTTCGATCTGGGATCACCATGTAACGCGCTACTACGAAGCACCGTCTTTTACGGTGGTTGTTATGGATATAAAAGTACAGTTTTTCTATGACATCCAGTCGTTCGCTATCTGAGGAGTGGCCGCTCTGAGGCGCGCCATGGAATCAGAATAGTAAAAGACGGTGAACGCCAAGTGAGCGCGCGGGAACGTTAGGCCTCGCCGCCTCGGTTCAGCTCGAACTCGAACGCGGGACGCCGTCACGCAAGCTTGGACGAGATGGAGCCTTCGGACCGGGACTCAGCGGCTGGTCACGTGAGTGAGAACGCCATAAAGGATCAGCCGTCACAAGGCTCGAGACCGCGAAGAAAGAAAACGTTGTCGCAGAAGGCCTTGCTTAACTACGAAGCGAACCGGGACGAGCAACGTCAAAAGCTCGATTGCGTCTGGGAGCGCATCGCAAACGATCTTCGGGAAGTTGAACAGGCTACAAACGCCGAAACGCAGCAAGCGGCGACGGGCCGTATCCGAAAAGAGTACGGTCGTTACCAAGCGCTGTCGGAACGCTACGTGGCCTACTTGTCGGGGATCAACGCGGAACAAAGCCAGCTAGAGCTAGCCCTTCAGAAGACAACGGATCGCGACAGAGATCGCGCGGTTCAAAACGCCTTGATGGACACCGGAAAGACGCCCGACCGCGCCACGAAGTCTCGGGACTCGGAACACGCTAACTCGGAGCACTCGTCGAGGTCTCCCGGGCCACGACTTCACGGCTCGAGACATTCTGGAGGATCGACGCGTTCGGAACACTCGATTGCGACCACGACAAGCACGGCTGCAACGAGGGCACGCGCCGAGGCTGCAGCGGCGCGCACTCGCGCTTCTTTCACCAGAAAGGAAGTGGCCATGAAACTTGAAAGAGCAAGGCTCGAAGAAAAGGAGAAGAGTGCGGCTGCTGCTAACGAGCGCAGGAAAGCAGAACTAGACGCCGAGTTACAGATCCTACAGCTGGAAAGGGAAGCGGCTGCTATGGAAGTTCAAGCAGAAATCCTGCAAGCGGCTGCAGAACAGCACGGCGGGGAGCATCACTTTGACCGAACCATCTCAGAAGTATCAGAAGTTCGTGCTCAGCGCACTGTTGACTACGTGCACAACCAGGCTGCCGTCCACAGTGGCTCAAATGAACGGCCTGCAGAGCAAGTTGTTGCTCCAGAATTGAGTGGTGTGCTGAAATACCTGGTCCGTCGAGATTTGGTCAGCACAGGACTCGTCAAGTTTGATGACCACCCCGAGAATTACAGAGTATGGAAAGCCACATTCAAAAGTATGGTGCAAACTCTGGAAGTTACGGCAAATGAAGAGTTAGATCTTCTCGTGAACTGGCTGGGCCGTGAGTCTTCGGTCTATGCAAAGAGGCTGCGTTCAGTACATGTCGACAACCCCGCGGCGGGGTTAGAGATAGTCTGGGAAAGACTGGAGGACTGCTACGGCCGACCCGAAGTAATAGAAGATGCGCTCTTCAAGAGGATCGGGAGCTTTCCTAAGTTCTCCGACAAAGACACTCACAAACTACGGGAACTGGGAGATCTGCTTCTGGAACTGGAAGCTGCAAAAGCTGATCCCCACTTGACAGGACTCAGCTATTTGGACACGGCAAGAGGGGTGAACCCCATCGCGGAGAAGTTGCCTCACCGTCTCCAAGAGATGTGGATCTCAAAAGGCTCAAGGTACAAGGAAGAGCATCACGTCGCCTTTCCCCCTTTCTCGTTCTTCTCAAAGTTTGTCCGAGACCAGGCCAGGATGCGGAACGACCCGAGCTTTGCTTTCGGCACAACGGGAAACACCTTTCTGAGGTTCCCAAAGAATGAGAAGGTCACGGCAAGGGAAGGCTTCAGGAACACGCCCGTTTCAGTCCATGCGACCGACGTTACTCCAGAAGCCGTCGACCATTCGCCATCCACAGCCGAGAGGACGGAGGACCCTAACAGACAGTGCCCGCTTCACAAGAAACCTCACCCTCTACGAAAGTGCCGTGGGTTCAGAGAGAAACCACTGCAAGAACGCAAGTCTCTGCTGAAACAATTTGGGATCTGCTTCAGGTGTTGCTCCTCTACAAACCACCTCGCAAGGGACTGTAAAGTTGTGATCAAGTGTGCCGACTGTGACAGCACTGGACATACCACAGCGCTTCACCCGGACAGTTCCAAACCTTTGTCTTCGGGCCTCAGACAGGATCCCGAAGACGACAGCATTCACCACGGACTATCACCTGACGTAACTTCCAAGTGCACCGAGGTGTGTGGGGAAGGTTACGGTGGAAGGTCTTGTTCCAAGATTTGTTTGGTGAGTGTGTGTCACTCAAGCACACCTCAAAAGGCTGTGAGAATGTATGCCATCTTGGACGACCAAAGCAATAGGTCACTGGCAAGGACAGAATTCTTCAATCTCTTTGATGTCCAGGGAGAGAGTTCGCCATATACCCTCAAGACATGCGCTGGAACAGCAGAAACGACAGGAAGGAGAGCCTCTGGGTTTCTGGTCGCAAATATTGATGGCAGCGTGAAGCTACCTCTCCCAACCCTGATTGAATGCAATCAGATGATCAACAACAGGAATGAGATTCCGACACCAGACGCTGCACGTCATCACCCACATCTGAAGGCTATAGAGAGCCTCATACCTCCATTGGATGCAGAAGCTCAGATTCTGCTTCTACTGGGAAGAGACATCCTGAGAGTTCACAAGGTGCGTCAGCAGTGCAATGGGCCTCCGGATGCACCCTTCGCTCAACGACTAGACCTAGGGTGGGTGATCATAGGAGACGTCTGCCTAGGTCGCACACGCAAGCCGGACTGTGTGACCAACTTCAAGACAAATGTGCTCGAAAATGGACGACCCTCCCTTTTTGAACCATGCCGCAACCATTTTCTCATCAAGGAGAAATTCACTGGTCCCGTCAATCCAACCCAGCACGTACCACCTACCCAAGGTGCACCCATCAAAGACTACTCTGTCGAAGAAACGACAGACACGTTGTTCCAGACAACGAAGGACGACGACCAACCAGCTCCTTCGGTGGAAGACCGAAAATTCCTAAACATCATGGACAATGAAGTCTTCAAGGACGAGTCATGCAGTTGGGTAGCCCCTCTTCCTTTCCGCATACCAAGACCTCGGCTTCCTAATAATAAGGAGCTCGCACAGTCTCGTCTTGCATCACTGCGACGCACACTGCAGAAGAGACCAGAGATGAAGGAGCATTTCGCGACATTCATGGACAAGATGTTCAGGAATGGCCACGCAGAAGAAGCCCCACCGCTAAGAGAAGAAGAGGAATGCTGGTATCTTCCAATCTTTGGTGTGTATCATCCACGCAAACCAGGCGAAACCAGGGTCGTGTTCGACTCAAGTGCTCAGTTCAAGGGAACTTCTCTGAACAATGTTCTTCTCACAGGACCAGACTTGACCAACAGCCTGCTGGGCGTCCTGATTCGTTTCAGGAAAGACCTCTTCGCTGTCACAGTGGACATTCAGCAGATGTTCTACTGCTTCCTGGTACGAGAAGACCACCGAAACTACCTGAGGTTCTTGTGGTTCCGCAA
>JAZHYW010010898.1:0-44439 GCA_037355805.1 Ixodes ricinus | reverse complement strand
CCATACCTTTATTTGCTAACGAATATTTCATGATTAACGGTATGAAAGGCATTTTTCTATCTAAAAAATACCAACTGCTATTTGATTCTTATTTAAAGCTGCATGAATAAATTGACTTGCACTTAAGACCACTGTACTAGTTGATTTAACTTTTTGAAACGTTACTGAATTGTTACTTGTCCAAAGTGAAATGTGAAATATTACTTGCCCAAAGGCATTCCAAAGGTAACCAAACCTATTGATTTTGGTCTCTGCACCACTGCCTTTTAAGGGAACAGGTAAGCAAATGTATCGCAGTAGTAAACATACACATACACATTGATATCTGTTTCTGCACCAGTGCCTTTTAAAAGAACAGGTGAGAAAAAGTATTGCAATATTAAACAAAAAATGCTGGTCTCAGCAATGTATATTTAAGAGGAATAGGAGAGCAAAGGTATATTTGAAAAGAAAGCAAACAAAAAACTGCAGGTCCGTGTCTATGCACTGATACCTTTAGACGACATATGTTCGATAGTATTTTAAAGGTAAAGTCGTGATGTTTCCCCTGTCTGCACCGACAGCTGTTTATGGGATGTCTTTATCTTGCATCTCTTGTCGTTAGGCAGCTGTTTTAAACTAGCTATTACATTTTAAGCCCGATTGACTCACTAGGGGAAGGACCATGAAAGAAGTTAAAAAGCGGGATAGATGACCTAATAAAATTCTTAACTATTGCAATATAAAAGCGAATTGAAAAAAAAATTGTTTTCTTGTTTTTAGTAGTGCAAGTGTTACGGTGCTCATTGTGAACATCCGTATAACCTTTAAAAGCGTGGATTTCTCGAAGAGTTCGCCCCAGGCCAGCCAAATACAAATCACAGCCCATCTATCATTTAAATTTTGTTAGGCAATAATACCGGCGAATTAAAAGGGCGATATATCGAGCTCAGCGTAATCGCGGTCTCCGCCTCTCTGGTGACCTTTCATTTCACTCATTTAATCCGACGTCAAATACCGAAATCTGTTGCACAAAATGGTACCGCACATACACACTGTCCACAAACTTATATAAATCGGCCATCAGCAAGAAGCGGATCACAACACAAGCGGCAGCCGATGGCACTTTTGCCAACGGACTCGCCGCATGTGCGCACTAAATCGTCATTTTATATCATAAAACAGGTGCACACGTGACTCGAAGGGTGAGGTGACGCGTTCCTTAAAGCAGTCCTCCTTTATTTTACAAGTGATCATACCCAATAACAGCACAAGGAGCTCAAAGGGGAATGCGACGCGCTCTTTTCCATATACCCGGCGCGTCAAGCGAGAGGAAAAATGGCCGCTCTTCTAGCAGACGACACAGTTGTCCCCACTCCCCACAGGCGCAGCGGCCAACAACATTGAGGCACTCTACCCATTTCCATCACTGCACCACCGACGTGCCTCGCAGCGCCTGGTCGAGAGAGCATGGAAGAAATTCTAGACATAGGATTACTTTAACGGCGAGGAAATTCTTTCCGCTTTTTCACCCACGACACCGGGGGAAAGTCGAGGCGCTCCTCGGCGCGATTTCCTCGGTAATTGCCCTACACCCCGAGGGAACGCTGGTGGTTCACGGAGAGCCGCTCGAGGGATCCAGCATTGTAAGAGCTACTACACTACAGAGCTGTACAACAGGCAGCCTCCCTGGATGAGAGGCGCCATTTCCTCTCTCATCAATTGTCACCTGCAGCCTCGGCGGCGCATTTCGAGGCTCGACACTACCGACCAACAAAGCGGTGCGCCCAGAAAGCATGTCTTCGTCACAAAGAAGGGGAGCAGAGCCGTCTACTACGAAGCTTGATGTCATCCAGCCTCTTTCGGTGGAGATCAACAGACTCGCGCAGCATACGGGACCGAAGAGCGGCGGAAAGGTTTCTGGAAGGATCGGACGCATATACGCTTGTTCAGGGAAGCCAAGCGCCCTCATGCGAGGACCGCACCACCGACGCTATCCTTGGGACTGCAAGAGGTCTATCAGGCTGACCTAGTGGAAATTCAAAAAATTGCCAAATACAGCGATGGAAAACGATACATTTGGTTTGTGATTGATAGATTCTCACAATTTCTCACCGTCGTCCCCATGGCTCGAAAGACGGGCGAGGAAGTTGTCAGGAGACGTTGAAAATTGTCTTTCGCAAAATGGGGAAGAGCAAGCGTTTATGTACGGATCGTGGTCATTGTTTACGGAAGATTGGTCCTCTCGTTTTCTGGAGAAAAAGCGAAAGGATTAAATTGTAATTTCGTGAATTCAAAGCGAAAGGCTTCGATGGTGGAACGCGTTGCAACGCACCATCATGACTCGGAGTTTACAGATACTTTTGAGTATGCACGAACCAAACGCCTAGTTGAAATCACTCCCGGAAATCGTCAAATCTTATGGCTTCAGCCATCCACGGGACACTGAACGCTAGGCCGGTCGACGTTACCCCCCAGAACCAGACCGAATTTTTCTTTCACCCGTTTCCCCGATTCCGGTCGCGTGAAAATACCTAAATTTCGCGTGGGTGTGAGCATGTCGCATCTCCAAAGACGTGCGTCTGCCTTTTCGTTCGAAGAAGTGCAAGCAGTCGTTCACGGACGAGGTGTTTTATCGTGGACCGAATTTCGATTAAGTGTGCCCAATACCTACCCACCTAGTCGATATGGTAAGAAAAGAGCCCGATCTCGGCTCTTTTTGCGAGGAGCAGAACTGCAGCGCGTTTCCCCTGGCCGAAAATAAGACCTGGATCGTGGAGAACATTTTGAGACGCCGACGTGCGCCCCATCTGCGATACCTCGTGGAAATGGAGGGGCTACGATTCCTCGCACAACAGTTGGAGTTAATGCGATAGGATTTTGAGCAATAAAAAGAGATGAAGAAAAAAATTTTCGTGTCCTTTACCCGATGCGTCGAAGCGGTCGTGGAGCTCTGTTGCATGCGCGCAATACACAAACACGTGGCGAGGTTTTATCGTTTTTTATTCAAAAATTTTGACAGGAGCAATATATATAGCTTCACGATCGAGATTTATTCCGTACAATGGCTGGCACCGCCATCGATCAGTCGCCGAATTTGATAGACGTTCAGAGGACATCTTTGAAGGTACATGGACTCGCTGATGATGCAGCTGTCTTCACGCCTGAGATCATATTTCCGGGGAGTAAGAACGTCCGCTTCCATTGAGACATTGACCTTCAGCGCCTCAGTCTGAGTTTCTATCCAAATTTACACCGGCTCGCCTGGGATAGCCCTCACTTGACCATACACGTATTGTCAGTACGGATGCGGGACACTGATGTGCTTTGATCTCCTTGTTCAGGGCTCAGCTCTCGAGGTGTGCGGTACACAAGTGCGGGCTCGCGTGCGAGCATGCTGAAGCGCCGATGGTGATCCCACGCAGACAATTATAAAGGAGCCCATGATGAAGGCGAGAAGAGACTTGACGAACGCCGAGGAGAGACTTGGCGGACGCGAGCGCGTCACCGCCATAATGACGGTGCGCCGTCGTCATATACCACATATATATAGGACATTGCGTAAACATGCGACGGCAGTGGGGGCGCCACGAGGCTACGAGGCCGCGAACACCGCTTGGGTCGCGCGCGCGCGAAATCACGACCCAGCTGATGCTAATTGGACCGTCACATGACGCCCAAACTTTATAGCGGGTCGAAGCTTTTACCACCAGATGGCACCCATATGACAAGGACCACTTCACAATTTGAACCCTAGATGACGCCTATTCCCAAAATTCGCTGCGTCTTTGCAAAGTTTTTGCGTGCTGGCTCCAAATTTTAACAGGGTCACTTTAAAACTTTACGCAAAAACAACATCAATCACTGTCCGCGAGCTTCAAAGTTTTACAGTCACATAAAGCCCAATTTAGCGGGACCCAGCTGCTGCTATTTGGGACCGTCACGTGACGCCGATTATCAGCGGGTCGAAGACCCCAAATGCTACAGCTAAGGGGGCACCACGAGGCTACGAGTCCGCGAACACCGCTTGAATCGCGCGCGCGCGCGAAATCACGTGATAGGAAGACGAGCAACGTCACACAACCATGGTCACATGACCTGCGGCGGAGCCTTTTTTAGCGATTAAAATGCATTTACCGCGCAGCGATTCAAAACACGTGACCATCATGTGACCGGAGCGCAGCGCCCTCTTTCGGATGCAGCACAAACCCTGTGCGACATCACGTGAGCGCCATCTGTCGTACGCAGTTCGAACCCTGTGCGACATCACGTGGTTGTTATCATGAATTGCATACACACACGAACAACTAAGACAAGTTAAGCGGTCTGGGGAAGCAATGAGCTTGTAGCTCGGCCGGTACAGTGTCTGGTTGCTGCACACAAGGTCGACAGGTCGAGTCCCAGTCGCCCGCGCACCCTTTTTAATCGAAGAAAATGCATTTACCGCCGAGCGATTCAAAACCTGTTTCTTTCGATTTTACTTGTTTTCTTTTTTTCTAATGCTAAAATTCCACTGTAAATATACGTACTTTCCGTCATAATTTCGTACTGTTCAGTCTTTTCTCCAGGGCGCAGTCGCTCTCGGGGACCGACAGTCACATTGGCCACTGTACGATAGGAGCTTACCGTTCAGACCAGCGTTCCAACATGACTATCCGCACGTCGATCGACCTGCCTAATTCCTTAAAAGGTCTTCAACTTTTAATGTAAAGTGGAAGGCAACCTGCGACACCCCGCCCCCTCCGATCACGGCCCGACCAGCAGCATCAATGCCCGACAGTTTACGTCATCTCATCTTGTTGTTACACCGCTGATACGCGAACACACGGTCACATTGGCGATAATTCCAGTCTTCTGTTCACTACGCACAACACTGCCATCACGATGTTGCTGCTATGTTGCTGACACGCAGGAATACAGAACCACGTTGAACGCCGGTTGGCACTCGGCACGGGAAAACAGAACCGAACTTAGCACGGAAGGCACCCAGGCAGCCGGCAGGAAAACCTGCCTGCTTGGACGCAGTTCCTGCGATTTCCATAACGTCGAAAACGTCGACACAATTCCGCGTGGTTCCGCTAGTTCCGCGTAATTCCCGCAATCCAGAGACGGCCATCCTACCCAGTGTAGGTAGTGCTGCTGGCACTGTTCCGGAACTTCGCTGTTTCTAGCGGCTTCGTTTGCTCGTTTGATAAAATTATTGGTAAAATGGTCTGCACGGTTGGACTAGAAGACGGAATTACAGGCGGCCTTCGCTGCCGCTGAAGCTCAATCAACTCAACAACATTTATTAAACAACGTGCGCGACTGTGTTCGAAAAACGAAACCGAAGGAAGATGAGTCGGGAGGGCGCAAGCTGTCTCCCTTCTGCCTGGAGAAGAAAACGTCTCGTTCCTCCCTTCTTCTCGTGTTCGCTTGGGGGCGCGTCAGTAGAAGAGAGGAAAATGCGCCTTTGCTACCTTTTTCCTCCATTTTTTCTTAGAGTGTGCCCTCCAAGTGCCGCGCTGGGATGAGCGCTAGAGGTTTTCGAGCTCGCCACGGGGTAGCTCCGTACACTTAACACCTGCCGCAAGTCGTGGCTTTGACAGCATTCAAGTTGATCGAAAAGCGATTTCTCTGCCCATGAAGCTTCGCTTCCGCCTGAGTGAATACCCCTCTACAGAGATTAATTCAAGAGGACAATTGCAACGGCACGCGAACAGCACAAAATAAAAACAAATACTACAATAGAAATACTGGCTACGACGTGCCGTGCGGGGAAACAAACACATGGCTTGTAACCGCAGTGGAGCGGGTTAATTTATTGGCTTTAGTATATTACAACTTGACCGTTTACTTTTTACTAAGAGATTCATCCCTGAGCCGTTCAAAACTCTCAGAAGTCTGAAAAAGAAACCAACATGGTGGGATTATTATTTATTGATTAGGTGGTCCCCGAGAAAACCGGTACCTTCAAAACGACAGTATAAAAGGCGGATATGCAGAGCTCAGAGGCAGGAATCGGGTTAGTGTGCTGTTGTATCGATGTTTTGTTGTTCCGTGTATATGAATGTGCGCGATTTGTATGTTCAGTTGATGCTAGTGTTATGCGTAAGGTACCTGTGTGTATAATAAAGGTGCTCCAATTATGGTGCTTGAAGCGCGTCTTCGACTGGTCTGTTTGGCGTCCTACGCTGCCCATACGTCAAAAGTGGTCCCCAAGTAGCAAGAAATGAGGTCACAGAAGCCGAAGTGCCATACTGTTGCTTGTCGCGATTCTGGCGACTGGTCGTAAAAATGCTAACGCGAAGCTGCGAGTTAGCATTGGAGTACCACAACCGAACACGGGTGTCGCTGTCGTCCCAGCGTCACAACTCCTGGCCGCCGAAGCTTCCGTGGACTGCCACACTGGAGAGCGACCTGCACCAGTACAGGCGTCTGCCACATACACCACAACTGTTGGGACGCCGCCAGGATCGCGACTGGCAACAGCGTCACGCTCTATGACGTCATCAGGTAGAAATCGAGGAACCACCTTTTTTGACGCGGTAAACACATCAGTCGGAGACGCGTTCCAGGCACCATACCCGAAGGGCCCGAAGCGTAATGATGGCGTGAGTCAATAAAAATATTTTTTGTAGCATTTGAATTAGGTGGTACCTAGCGCCACCTAGCGTAGCTACTTTCGATTACTCTGCTTGACCCTGCCATCTGGTGGCAAGCAATTTAACTCTTCTCTCACGCTTCGCCATAATTTCTGGTTACCGTACAACAATAAGCAATGTAGGCTGTCTCGAAGTTGCTCTTTTTGAGAGCTGCTTTTGGTTTCGCGAATAATTTAGCACTCGTTGATGTGCGGTTGACTAAAGAATTGTGCTTCGAGGAATAGCAAAGGTAAGACGTAAAGTGCTCTGAAGCAACTGGGTGCCGGTTGTCTCTGTTTAACATCGCAGTGCTCACGATGAGAAGACTGAGTGACTGCTTTCGAAACGCAAGTTTACTTACCTCGGGGGGGGGGGGGGGGGTCGGGGCGGCTTTGGAAGTAAACACAGTTCGCGGAAAGCTGGTCTTACGCTTTTGTTTGCTGCTCCTCTCGCCCCGTACAAAGAGACGCAGCGTCCTCGTCAAGCCTTATTGACCTCGATTTGGGGCCGCCATAATGAGATGCAGGCAACGGAGGAACTTTGCTCCCCTGCTTTCAGGACGAAAGTTTTTCTCTTTCTAAAGGAACATAGGCTACAAGAGAGTTCCTTTTTTAGGGAGGACTATAGTTACCCTTTTTATAAGAGTGTATCCTATACTATGTCCCCCTGGCTTTATAACTCACCTGCGTAAATCGCATAAATGTAGATTTCATGGCTTTTTTTTTATTTGTAAAGCTTAACAAACATTCTGTAGGCGAGATGTTTAACCCAATAACGGCCAAACGCTTTTTGCGAAGAATGTCGTGTGGCACGAAAAACGATGGATGCAGTCTTAGTCACCGCCGAAGGATCAATTTATTAGGTGCAGAAAGTGTGAAATAATTCTGTGCTTTCTTCGTTTTTTGCATAATTAACGTTTTGGCAAGTAAGAAGGGAAATCTTGTTTCAATTGAAAACTTACAGAGCGTTATAAAAAAAAAACTATTATACCACAAAATTAGAAAGTTTGGAGAGAGGGCTGCTGCGCAAAATTTGCCGCTTGTGCTCGAGGTGCGAGGCTCGGAGCGAAAATTCATGCAGATTCCAAGACACGTAAAAATTGCACCAGTGCGTTGAATTTGGAAGCATTGTCGGGACTCCAAAAAACGAAAGTTGTACTCCTTATCTCTATAAGATCTACTGATTTAGTTGTTTTCGATAATCATTAGGAGTCTAATTATATATGTTTCTTTTAAATAAATAAGGAGTTAGTGTGTCAAACCTAATTAAAAACAAATATTTGAAAGTCTACATACCGTAATAAATTGTTTTGACAACGAATGGTATTTAACGAATCTTTAGTTCTGTGTTAAGCATTTTTTTAGACGAGGACTTTGGCCGACGTTGGCAAAACCTTTGTTATAAAACTCTACACGCACAGAGTCAATAGTGTTACTGTAAAACCCTGAATGTTCGCGAGCCCGTAATTTTCGCGAATTTCGCGAATTGAAATATTTGTTAAATTTAAGGGCACGAGAAAATTTCAGTCCGTAAGGGTTTCAATGCAGGCGTCTGAAATTCGCGAAATTTAGTGACCGCGATTATGTCCTCTGTGCCGAATTCGCGATAAAAAGGGGCCGCAAAAAAAAAAAAACCGGTTTTACAGTAATCGATTTTGTGAACATTCTCAAGAAAAGTGTTACAGTCCTGAAAACATCAAAAATCTAATGAAAAGAAACGTTACAACGTGTAGCTAACTGAATTGCAAGTTATGTTCGTCATGTATAAAAACATGAGTTGCAAATACATGTTCATTAACTATTAAGATGAATAGAAGAAGCTAATTGGTTCATAAAAAATTGAAGTTGGAACTCGATACTGCATGAACCGCTTTCTTGAGTTAATTCTCTTAAATACGTAAAGAAAACATTTTATATGTATGATTGATTTGCAAAATAAAAAGATCGACCAAACATTCCAAAGGCGTCTTTGCGCAGCATTGCAAGTACGGCAACTTTTTATTTTTATTTATTATTAGCCAGGTAATTATGAACAAATAAATATTACGAAGGAGTCCTAATAGTAAATTGTTTTTTTCTTGTTTGTCAATAACGTGTTAAGGAGAATCCTGTTGCTATTTTTCGATATACCCTAAATATTCAAAAGTATACCGACAAAAAAAGAAACCGCATGTCGATTATTAAAATTTGCTTTCGGCGGTAAATTCAAAATAATAGTATTTGTGCATTTATTAAAATGAAATTCTGTTACTTTCTGCATTTGGAGTGGTATAGTTCGTTGCAGCTTAATAAAGTCACGATTTCCCCCGCTTTTTCCTGCTTTTTGTCTACATCAACGCAACATCCGTTCTAACCTCCTCCTCTCTTCCTTAACCTCCCTCCCCTCCTTGCCCCGTTTATTTCAGACCATACGGAACAATACAATGTCATTTTTATTTACATCGTCCTTTAATGTAATAGATATAAAGGCCACGAAGACTCGTGGTGGCTTCTCGTGGGACTCGAAAGGACGTCTGCGTTTTGTTATGTGGTAAACACAAAAGCACACTAATTCTCTTACAAGAAGCTCTAGATTTCTACATCAAGCATCAACAAAGAATTGAATGACATATTTAAATTCTTGTTATTTTTGTATAAGCTTTTGTGCGTAAATTGGGGCAAGCGCAATCAGACAGTGACGCGGAGTAAGATTTAAACTATGTCGCAACATTTTCTGGAACGTTGATACTCGCATTTCCACAAGCTGAGTATAATTAATTAACTTACCTTCTGCACAAACGTTCTTAAATATTTCTCTACTTGACTTTTATGTTGTAATTTATGCTTGTGCTGTTCACTATACGCGATGTACAGTTCCAGGTACGCTGAGCTACCAACAGACATTCCTGCAAAGCAGACGATGGTAACCTATCAAAAACAAGACCAAGCGGTTTTGAATACGGCTGTGAGTTTGTAAAAAAAGGAATATAAATTGTCGTAGTTTTGCAGTGGACTCGTTGTCATATTATGAAAACTCGAGGATGGCTCAATTTATAAATGGGTGATTTCATCTCAACTCAGGTACGGAGTTTGGGTCAAATATTTAAGTTTTGTAAAAAATACAAGTTCTCGGGCAATTCTTATAATGAAAGGAGACGCAAACGGCGAGTTCGTCGGATGTTTCGTTCTCAAGTTATGGATCGTTCAAGCGGCCAAGCTGGAAACTGACGTTTTTCCAGCTCATCGGAGGTGCCAGATTTCACTCCATCCCTTTTCCCTACTTTTTACGCTACATAAATATAACTTTTTGGGAACACTCTCGAGATATGTTTTTCTTGTGCTAATAAAGCGTCTAGGTTATAACAGCCTTAATCTTTTTGTTTTAATTTTCAAACCGTCTCACTGCGACGAAAAATGACGAATTTCAGCAAGCTGTGCTGTGTAACCTAATCAACATATTTTTATGATCTTTACATCACCGTAAAGCTCCAATTAAGCTCTTTCTTTTAAGTATAATTTGAAGCGTTTGCGCTAAATATATACCGCGCAACACGTGCCTGAAAAACAAATATTTCGAAAAACTAGCAAATTTAAAGTCGATTTTCTAAAAAAAAAAACTAATATTTATTTTAATGTTTATTCACAGTTAAGGAACATAGTAGTCTATCCGGAACTACCAACAGAATTTGTAATATATTGTTTTTATGGCCGGTATTAAGACTCAAGTCTTGTGCTATGCGCGTTTTGAACAGGACTTCGCACAGGTGCTCTGCTGAGCAGAATTTAGGCTTATGTAAGGTTTTCTATTTATCGTTAGCAGTTATCTCAATATCCAACCATAAACATTAATGCAATTTGGAGTAGTGTAGTTAAAATATACATAGAAGTCCGCATCCACAAGTGCGGGCACAGCGCTTACTTCCTCTCAATACGGGGGAACGCAGATTGTTAGAGAATTCCTCTGAATCCTTTCGCTTTCGGCTTTAGATTTTACAGATGCCACCCCGGTCAGGCGGCGTGTATAGAATACTTTATGTTGAGCATCACCGGGCTACCCGCCTCTATCTTCGTCGGGGTCCTGGAGCCTCTAAGGATTATGCCTTTGGGTGCGACCCACGCGGAGACCCTGATTGTTGGGAGAACAGGTGTTTCGAGGTTAGAGTTTACGTCGCAGGAACCCCTCCCACTCTCCCAGCTCCCCTCCTCGTCTTTTTAAAGGCCGGTTGAGACACTCGCGCTTGAGTGCGTTTGACTGCGTTGCGTCGAGAACCGAAAGCGAGTCACCGGCACATCAGTGCTTCGTATGAAGCGTGGAATCCAATTCAAGGAATCATCTTGGCACGCGATATAAGCAGCTGGGATGTCCTTGTTTCTCGCAGCCTCAACGCAGCCAAACTCAGGCAAACGTTAAGTCCGATTCAGACACTTGCGTTTGAGTGCGTTTGACTGCGTTGCGTCAAGAACCGAAAGCGAGTCACCGGCACATCAGTGCTTCGTATGAAGCGTGGAATCCAATTCAAGGAATCATCTTGGCACGCGATATAAGCAGCTGGGATGTCCTTGTTTCTCGCAGCCTCAACGCAGCCAAACTCAGGCAAACGTTAAGTCCGATTCAGACACTTGCGTTTGAGTGCGTTTGACTGCGTTGCGTCAAGAACCGAAAGCGAGTCACCGGCACATCAGTGCTTCGTATGAAGCGTGGAATCCAATTCAAGGAATCATCTTGGCACGCGATATAAGCTGCTGGGATGTCCTTGTTTCTCACAGCCTCAACGCAGCCAAACTCAGGCAAACGTTAAGGCCGGTTCAGACACTTGCGTTCGAGTGCGTTTGACTGCGTTGCGTCGAGAACCGAAAGCGAGTCACCGGCACATCAGTGCTTCGTATGAAGCGTGGAATCCAATTCAAGGAATCATCTTGGCACGCGATATAAGCAGCTGGGATGTCCTTGTTTCTCGCAGCCTCAACGCAGCCAAACTCAGGCAAACGTTAAGTCCGATTCAGACACTTGCGTTTGAGTGCGTTTGACTGCATTGCGTCGAGAACCGAAAGCGAGTCACCGGCACATCAGTGCTTCGTATGAAGCGTGGAATCCAATTCAAGGAATTATCTTGGCACGCGATATAAGCAGCTGGGATGTCCTTGTTTCTCGCAGCCTCAACGCAGCCAAACTCAGGCAAACGTTAAGTCCGATTCAGACACTTGCGTTTGAGTGCGTTTGACTGCGTTGCGTCAAGAACCGAAAGCAAGTCACCGGCACATCAGTGCTTCGTATGAAGCGTGGAATCCAATTCAAGGAATCATCTTGGCACGCGATATAAGCAGCTGGGATGTCCTTGTTTCTCGCAGCCTCAACGCAGCCAAACTCAGGCAAACGTTAAGTCCGATTCAGACACTTGCGTTTGAGTGCGTTTGACTGCGTTGCGTCGAGAACCGAAAGCGAGTCACCGGCACATCAGTGCTTCGTATGAAGCGTGGAATCCAATTCAAGGAATCATCTTGGCACGCGATATAAGCAGCTGGGATGTCCTTGTTTCTCGCAGCCTCAACGCAGCCAAACTCAGGCAAACGTTAAGGCCGGTTCAGACACTTGCGTTTGAGTGCGTTTGACTGCGTTGCGTCGAGAACCAAAAAGCGAGTCACCGGCACATCAGTGCTTCGTATGAAGCGTGGAATCCAATTCAAGGAATCATCTTGGCACGCGATATAAGCAGCTGGGATGTCCTTGTTTCTCGCAGCCTCAACGCAGCCAAACTCAGGCAAACGTTAAGGCCGGTTCAGACACTTGTGTTTGAGTGCGTTTGACTGCGTTGCGTCGAGAACCGAAAGCGAGTCACCGGCACATCTGTGCTTCGTATGAAGCGTGGAATCCAATTCAAGGAATCATCTTGGCACGCGATATAAGCAGCTGGGATGTCCTTGTTTCTCGCAGCCTCAACGCAGCCAAACTCAGGCAAACGTTAAGTCCGATTCAGACACTTGCGTTTGAGTGCGTTTGACTGCGTTGCGTCGAGAACCGAAAGCGAGTCACCGGCACATCAGTGCTTCGTATGAAGCGTGGAATCCAATTCAAGGAATCATCTTGGCACGCGATATGAGCAGCTGGGATGTCCTTGTTTCTCGCAGCATCAACGCAGCCAAACTCAGGCAAACGTTAAGGCCGGTTCAGACACTTGCGTTTGAGTGCGTTTGACTGCGTTGCGTCGAGAACCGAAAGCGACTCACCGGCACATCAGTGCTTCGTATGAAGCGTGGAATCCAATTCAAGGAATCATCTTGGCACGCGATATAAGCAGCTGGGATGTCCTTGTTTCTCGCAGCCTCAACGCAGCCAAACTCAGGCAAACGTTAAGTCCGATTCAGACACTTGCGTTTGAGTGCGCTTGACTGCGTTGCGTCGAGAACCGAAAGCGAGTCACCGGCACATCAGTGCTTCGTATGAAGCGTGGAATCCAATTCAAGGAATCATCTTGGCACGCGATATAAGCAGCTGGGATGTCCTTGTTTCTCGCAGCCTCAACGCAGCCAAACTCAGGCAAACGTTAAGTCCGATTCAGACACTTGCGTTTGAGTGCGTTTGACTGCGTTGCGTCGAGAGCCGAAAGCGAGTCACCGGCACATCTGTGCTTCGTATGAAGCGTGGAATCCAATTCAAGGAATCATCTTGGCACGCGATATAAGCAGCTTGGATGTCCTTGTTTCTCGTAGCCTCAACGCAGCCAAACTCAGGCAAACGTTAAGTCTGATTCAGACACTTGCGTTTGAGTGCGTTTGACTGCGTTGCGTCGAGAACCGAAAGCGAGTCACCGGCACATCAGTGCTTCGTATGAAGCGTGGAATCCAATTCAAGGAATCATCTTGGCACGCGATATAAGCAGCTGGGATGTCCTTGTTTCTCGCAGCCTCAACGCAGCCAAACTCAGGCAAACGTTAAGGACGGTTCAGACACTTGCGTTTGACTGCGTTTGACTGCGTTGCGTCGAGAACCGAGACGAGTCACCGGCACATCAGTGCTTCGTATGAAGCGTGGAATCCAATTCAAGGAATCATCTTGGCACGCGATATAAGCAGCTGGGACGTCCTTGTTTCTCGCAGCCTCAACGCAGCCAAACTCAGGCAAACGTTAAGTCCGATTCAGACACTTGCGTTTGAGTGCGTTTGACTGCGTTGCGTCGAGAACCGAAAGCGAGTCACCGGCACATCAGTGCTTCGTATGAAGCGTGGAATCCAATTCAAGGAATCATCTTGGCACGCGGTATAAGCAGCTGGGTTGTCCTTGTTTCTCGCAGCCTCAACGCAGCCAAACTCAGGCAAACGTTAAGGCCGGTTCAGACACTTGCGTTTGAGTGCGTTTGACTTCGTTGCGTCGAGAACCGAAAGCGAGTCACCGGCACATCTGTGCTTCGTATGAAGCGTGGAATCCAATTCAAGGAATCATCTTGGCGCGCGATATGAGCAGCAGGGATGTCCTGGTTTCTCGTTGCCGCAAAGCAGTCAAACGCAGTCAAACGCAACTGTCTGAACCAGGCTTTACTGTCTGAACCAGGCTTTACACACCGGTGCCACTAATCCGCAAGCACTAATGGAGGTTGCCCCGCTGACCTATATTAGGGGAAAAAGAAAGAAAGTGCGGGTCAAGTAAATAAATATTGTTAGGATAAATATTGTTTCTTCACTGGCTTTTACGCTCAGATGTTGAGGTGAGTACTAACATTAAATAGAAAACCTTACATAGGTCAAAATTCTGCTCAGCTGAGCGTCTATGCGAAGTTCCGTTCAAAACTTTCATAGCACGAGATTCGAGCCCTAATAGCGGCCATACAAACAATATATTATAATTTCTGTTGGTAGTTCGTGACACTATTATATTTCCTAACTGTGAATAAAAAATAAAATAAATGAAAGGTGGGTTGTTTTAAAAAATCGGCTTCAAACATGCGAGTTTTTCTAAATATTATATTTTCAGTGAAACGTTCCGCGTTATACGTTCATGCAAAATATCCAGATTATAACCAAAAAAAGAGCTTAGTTGGAGCTTTACGGTGATGTAAAGATCATACAAAATATAATGGTTAGGTCACACAGCACAGCTTGCTGAACTTCCTCAAATATTGTTGCAGAGAGGCGGTTTGACAATTAAAAAAAACATTAAAGATCTTTTGACCTAGACGCTTAATTAGCATAACTCGCCGTTTGCATCTTCTTTTATTAAAATAATTTGCAGGATGCTGCTAAAAATTTCAGAGGCGTTAATTAGGATGTTAGTGTAGTTTTGCGAGTCACTTGTATTGCTGGGCAACAAGTGAACAGAAACAAAGGTGTAAGCTTTTATAACCGCCATACAAAACAAATTATTACATTTTCTGTTTATTTTTGCTTTATAAAGAACTGCAATAGGTAGCTAGATAAAAGAATTAGCGAAATAAAAGCTAGGCTTTTAGAAATTCGACCTCCAATTCGCAAATTTTTTGAAAAAGTATTGTCTTTAAGAGAGGATACTGCCCTTTCTCTTTTACACACAACATTAAATTTGTTATTATTAGAAGGAATATACTTTAAGCGTTCTGAAAATACTACATATGTTAAGACATCTCATATAGGTCACACGAAAGAGCTGGTAAACTTTAAGAAATATCGTCCAAAAACGTCATATCAGCAAATTTTCTAAAATATATATCATATGAACAACCATGTTAAAATTATTTATCAGAGAATAAGTGTGTTCACAGGTATCTATTGAAAAAATAAGAGGCGCCAATTTTGAATTAGTGTATTTTTGCGAGTAAGCTGATTTACTGAAAACAGTCAAACACAATCAGTTTTCAAGCTTTTATAGCTGTCATACAAAACAATATTACATTTTCTATTTATAATACCTTATAAAGCACTGCAATAGCTAGCAAAATAAAATAAAAAATCAGCCAAATAAAAGCTGCTTTTTTTTTAGAAAGTTGAACTCCGATTACCGGAAATTTTGAAATAGTCCTTGATTTACGAGAATACACTGCGCTTTCTCTTTTACACAAAACATTAAATTTGTTGTCGATAAAAAGAGTATACTTTTAGCTTTCTCAAAAAACTAAATATGTTACGATATCTCAAATAAGTCACACGAAAGAGCTGGTCAAACTTTGACAAATATCGTTAAAGGGACACACTTTGACAACATTTAAACAAAAGCGAAGATAAATAATCGCAATAAAATTATTGACCATGAATAATCCCTATTCTGAGAGTTTCCAAAAAAAAGTTACATTGCACCACCAAAAAAAGGCAAAAAGTAGAAAATAGTGAAACATGGCACCTCCGACATGCGAGAGAAAGGTTAGTTTGCGCCCCGGTTGTTAAAACGTCCATAACTCGAGAACAAAAAGTCGCCCGAAGCTGCAGTTTGCACTCCCTGTCACAGAAGTGTTCCCCCCAAAACATATATTTTTTTCGTCAAAACTAAAGATTCGACCCAATATCCGTGCCTCAGTTGAAATGGAACCACCCAAATATAAATAAAAATGCACCAATGGTCAATTTGTACTCATACAAACTGGTACATCTGACCGTTTGCACTTGCGGGGCTTAGGGGGAGTAACCTACGCGGCTTATTTGGAGCAATAAAGAAATGGCTTTGTTATTTTGTTTAATATGCATTAGTCATGAGCAGAGAGTTCACTTAATTACCGGTGTTTATTTATAGAAAAAAATAAACGGATGGATTTCGGGGTTTATTTCTTTTTAAGATAGTGTATTTAGATGACCTGCGTCGGATGAAAACTAAAACAAGTGATTTTCGCTAAGAAGCTCATGGCCAGCTAAGAATGCTAGAAAAACAGCCCTAGCTGTAACAACAATTTCAAGAAATTGGCGTGTTTAGGTTTACCGTATTTGCTCGAGTAATAGCCGCACTATTTATGAACAAGGCCCTTGCGTCTCCTTTCCCGCAGGGCAGATATACAGCCAGTCATCTCATTGCGCATAAATAACATAGTGAATAACCAGATTGAGGACACGATTCTCCATACAAATTCAATCTTCACAGATGGTACCTTCACGCGAAGATGTTATCTCTGTCCTGTAAACCGCGTGAATCATGCTGTCGATCGCTGTGATTTGCAATCCCCGTGCTCTGCGGAAAAGCGAACCCTCAAGTTTTGTTCATAAACCGTGCGACTATTACTCGATTAAATACGGTAATCTGATTTTGTATATTTAAAACCAACGAATGTTTATCGCTGGTTTCCTGTTTTAAACGATTTTGCATTTTTGATACTCACGGATGTTTACCGGTGCTTTAAGGTTAAAACGAGAAGTCTATGGCTTAGTCATGACATACAGGCCGAATACGTTAATTATTTTTGTTCGCCATCTCATATAATATAACAAAACTATATTTTAATGCGAAAGCATTGACTATCCCATGGAGCGGAGCCGGTGGCGTCTGTAGCCGCGAAAGAAGGCGAATGAAATGCCCATTCAACCAATGGCTGAGCGAAACTGCTTCTAGATAGCTATTGGCGGCCGCTATACGAGAGAGCGCGCTAGATCCCCGCTCTCGTCTCAGGCGATGCCGGAAAAAGGAGAGGGGGGGGGGGAGGTGCTGCGGCCGCTTCTGCTCGTCTTGGCGCCAAGAAACATGGCGGCGCGTGGGACATCTATATCGCAGGCGGCCGCAATCTCGGCAGTAGCGAAACGTGGCCGTCCACGCCAGTACGCCAGAGACAAACTAGAACGGTATTCATGCTCTCGCATTTACAACTCCTAAAAACTGCTTAGGTGTTATCGGAATTTTCATAGCCCGTGTCTTCTCCGAGGGAGTGTTTCCACATTTGCCGTGAAACATGTGCACATCACTATTAGATAATGTTGATTTAGTAAAACAAATGCATTTTCTTCGCAGTAAGAATACAAAGCTTAAAGGTATCGTTTAAAAACAAAAAAGAAAATAAATATTTCACTCATTTGCTTATAAACTCCTGAACCCTGAAAAAACGAATTTTGCTCAGGAGTCACTTGAAGAAGGTGTCAATAGCGCCACCCAATTTTTATTTTTCTGAAATGTAGTGCAGAAATTTCTTGAAAAAAAAACTAAAGAAAGAACAGCTAAAACTAGGACGAGCGGTGCTGAGGAATGTGACGTTTAGAGTTCCGGAACAAGTATGTTGCAGTCGTATTCCGCAACTTTATGCTCAATTTTTTAGTCAATTGTATTTTTCGGTTTCGGTGGTAACGAAATTTACTATAAAATAAATTCGTAATATTAAAAAAAATCACCTCAGGCGAATTTACTGCTTGTCAAATGTTCCGTTTCTTTTTTATATCATTGCACGTGATTGAAGAAAAGAACGGTGAAGGCCTGTGCAAATGCCATTGTCGAAGCGCGTTTTTTTGTTTTGTGGAAACAAGCCGTGTTTGAGTCTTCTAATATTTATTATTGGAGTACTCCTCGTAGGTTGTTTCAGTCAAAAAGATATATAAGTAGGCATAAATGTGTTGTTGGAAGCCGTTTAATTCACATTGCGTTACTTCACAATGGGACTCATGCAGACCAAATTCCTTTTCAGGACGTATCGCTCACAGTGAAATTGAATGTCGGAAGTATATGTAGTGTGCCGCTAAAGTAAGATTTTTTGTATGAAAACGTTAGTCCTTTTGCTGTAAGGTACGCGAGCAATGGTGCAATGAGCTTTTTAATTAAAAGTATTGTGTGCGAAGACGATGCCGAGGCTAGCTCACTTTAAACTCTCGAGAGGACCCACATGGTGCATGTGGGCCTTTTCGAGAAGTGAACCGTGCGAGCTATTACTTCGACGTCGCCTTGCCTTGATTGAAACCACACGGTTTGATTCGGTAAACATTCATTTCTGCCGGCAGCACACTTCTGTAACAGCATTGTACTAATGCATTTGCGTAATACTATCTATTACATGGTCACTTCCCGTCAAACAAACATAACTACTATACGAATTCACACATAAAGTAATTGCTTGCCTGATGATCGTTCTAGTAATTTCGGAATTATTGCTGTACAAATCAGGAATTGCATCCAGCGACGTTCCTAAAAAGAACAAGAACAAGGCATCAATTGAATTATTTCTCTCAATGAGAAAAAAGTGGAAGGAAAACTACTAATATCGTAAATTCATTTTCCGACATCGCAGATGTAAATCTTAATTTGAAAAGAGCTATATTTTATTTCTATGGATCTTGATGCCACCAATATACTCAAAAGAGTCAGTGCAACATCACACCTAAGTTCATTCTCTTCACGTTATCCTTGACGAACGTTCAGGTCTCTCTTGCTTTAACATGCCAAGTTCATCTTTCAAGACTATATATGCACACACCAGACAATCTGGCACGATTTTTCCGGGATATCTAGTTTTAAAGAACTATTACGACCGTATATTCTTCTCCGCCGACCGTCCCAAATTGTCACACTGGAAGCTAAGCTTCTATACAAGAAATAATTGAAACGTGCGAGGTTTGATGTCTAACATTAAAACACGATACGTGCATGGGTTTAAAAGTTGCAACCTTTAAAGGGCTTATTATTTTAAACAAAACGCCTACTGCTCGTTAACAATTGGCATTATTTATTCTCAGTGCGATCCGGTCGATACGTTTTGATCAGGAGAAAGTCTGTCTCTGAATTCTTGCAACAACATCATGTCTTATGGTACAGCCATAACTTAATTTAACGTTCATGGACTTCACGCAGTAACGTTTGGTGGTCACAGGTTTTTATAGTTATGTCACGTATGTTACGTTTCATTGTATACTAATTAACGGCATATGACGCAGCTTGCTAAGAATTACCAGCTTCTGGTGGCGATGCCGCAATTAAATGTAGTTCGTTTTTTGTTAATGTTCTGGAGAAATTGTAAAAATCATTACTGAGAACATGCAACATCCTCACTATTTGCTCAAAATCAATTGTATGTGCCTCTGCTTACATCTACATTAGATGACACTACACAACGCACTTGTGCACATCAATCTTAACGAAAAAATTAGCTGGAAGACACCACCTCCCCAGAGAGAATAAGCATGACGTTAACCATTCTTATATGTTCCTGAACATGCTATGCTTCCAGTTGAATATTATGCCAAACGCAGGGATTGGGTCTTTGCGTCTTTTCGATTCAAAGCAGGGATATGCGAATATTTGAGTTTCGAATTCCAATCGAATAATTGTTCTCTGAATAATTCGATTTAACTTTCGGATTCTTAGCGCTCGAATTTTTTTTTAATGATAAGATTATACGAATATTAGTACTGTTAACACAAATACAGGTTTATTCAAAAACGCTGCTGATATGGAGAAATGGCCCTTGCAGGCTTGTGTTGTACCTAAATCAAGCATGTATTCAGCAGCTCTGACTACGAACAGTATCGACAAAAAGTAGTTCGTTCCTTCTGTCTCTCGAACAAAGCAATCATGCTGAAAGCTTCTTCGATCCGCCCGACGAAAATCCGAAAACCACGCACGACGCTCTTTTGAATTCAAGGATTTTGCGACACCTGCAGCTATCTTTGTGCACTATAAGCTTGCTGTCGGTTGTTACGTTCATAATATGACAAATTATTGTCAAATCTACAAATGACTAAGATCATTTATTTGGTTTCTTCCGCAAACCCGTTGGTCTCCGTGGCGTCGAGAGAGATGCCAGTGCTATGTGGATCAAGGTGTCGCCAGATTAAAACGGATCAGTCATATTCGTCCGTGTATCCACTGCGCTATGTGTCTACACATGGATGGCTCGTTTAACTGTGATCCTTAACATCGTTTTTATTCGCGCTACCTTCTCTTCGTCCTGCATTCCCTGGAATAAAGTAGACATGGAGGTGGTTTTCTCGTCTATGTGGCACTTTTGTTTAGTTTTGTGAATATTGCGGATAATCAGTTTGTTATTCGTATTCGATTTTTACACAACTTTTTTCATTATGTGGTCACTTTTCATTTGAATTCCATTTTTTTCGGAATTTCACTATCCGCGCACCTCTACTGTAAAGTATCGAATTGTGTTAACTTCATTAATTATCTCAGTCTAAAGTAAGAGGCCCCTGGCAATAAGTATTAACCGTATCTGTCCCTTTTATATAAAAACATTCGAGGTTTTATTCCTGAGGCTTTGCGCCCATCTATTTGTTTCCTTTGGTGTTGTCTCAATAATCTTAAAACATATTGAGTTCCTTCTCCGCTTTTCTAAAATGTTGTTTTTCTCCTTAATGTGTTGTCACCTCCTTTTGCGCGGAAAAGTACACTGTGTTACTTTTTTTATCCTGGGAGCATTCAGGAAGCCATTAACTGCAATCACCAGACCGCTTCCTGCGAATTAAATGGCGGAGCAAAACAGTTTGGCTAATTAGCGCAATTCAAATTAAAATAATGCCACGAAGTCTCGATGGTGCATCGTAAATGAAGAGTTTGTTTTTCCGTCGGACTATTTCCGGTGCGTGGTCTTTCGCTGTAAGCGCGTTGGGGATGGCAGTGATTGGCCCAGAGCAGAAAAAACGTGCTTGCTTTAAATCAAATAAATCAGATTTATTTTCATTTTAAATCAGATTATTTCGATTTATATTACTGTAGCTAAAATAGTGATTATTTCCCATTAGGTGTATTTCTGACATGGCAGGGTAATTGATCAGTTCGTCCGATCACTGATAACACCGTGGTAGTAAGAGTTACGCTAAATCTAAATTACCTGACTGATTGGATGACAGATATCAAGATCAATGATCCAATTTCCCCTGAAGAGCACTTCTCTTTGTTCATATTTAGCTTTATAGAAAACTTTTTTTCTTCACGATTTTTTTTATTTAAATTCAAAACAAATGCACATAGAAAGCATCAGATAAGAAACAAGCGGTAAATATAAATATATTTCGGGATTTTTTTTGTGGCGAGGTTTGACATAAATCACTTTCGAGTTTAACCACTATCTAAATCATAATATAAAGCGCGATTTTAATCGTACTGATTTTTATTCTCCACTCTGAATGGTCTTCCACGAGCTTTTAGAAGTCGAATATTAGGACAAACCTTTAAGCGCTTATAGATCAGGTAAAGATGTCGAGTCATTGGGCTGTGGGGGCATGCGGGGCCTTTAATATTCCTCAGAGGATAGCGACAGTGCACGCTTAGCACGCCTTCCACGGGTCAATAGACAAAGATGGCTGTGTGTAGAACCCTATTTTCTGAATGTTTTGCACAACATGATTGGCTGCCTATTAATATACTGCTTTCCTCTTGCCGATTCAGTTATTATTAATAAATTTTTATCAGGTGACAGCTTGATTTTCAGGAGCAGGACTACATCTAATGTAATCATCTAAAAGCGAGCACACGAGACATACTTTGTGACGATCATTCAGTGATATGGTAGCCGCTACTACGGTGCCCTACTGCTACGAAAAGGCCGAGTTTCCCGAGCGTCCAGACATGGCGAACTCTCGTGATTGCAAACTGTTTTCTATGTGCCTTTCTGACTTGTGTTTACTTTCTACTGGTCCACAACGCTGTTTTTACCCTTGCCGTATTACACTAGTTTGAGTCAATAACAAATGTCTCTCAGAGCTTCAATGCACTACAAATTAATCATAGGACTTAAGAAATCAGTAGACATTTGTTGCATACTAGCTTGCAGTGATTAAGGCGTAAAAATTCTTGATCACCGATTGTACAAGTCACAGAGCATTACACAACCGTTCCATAGGCGTCCACTTCGAACAGCACAGAGAGCGCTAGTCAAATCATTTGCCAGACTTCAATAGGCATGCCGCGAGACATCGACATAAAGTTTAATAATGAAGCTTTCAGTGAAAGGCTTACCATGCTCTAGGGCGCATAATACAAGGAATGCTCTCAGCAGAACCATCATCAATGTTGGTTGATCCTCAGCGGTGGAACGAAGACACTTTTATGGCCTTATATATATACACATATTATTTTGAGATTCAGCATCCTTTGGGTCAGATCTAGAGTGTTTCTCGCTTGTCAGCGTTGACGAGGTGTCTTAAGCTCTTGGAGAGATCATTGTTAGGTAGGTTCTTTTTACTATGCCCTTTCTCTGTTAAAGCTTCACGGGTCTAACGACAGTATGAAATCAAATGCCTTGTTATACGAGTAATGTTATGTTTATATTGTTAACAAAGTCCAGTGCATTTTGACGTATAAATGAAAAGGTGGCCTATCGTAAATCATAGAGCACTCTATTTGTCTTTGTTTTTGTTCTTACTTTTAGTATAACGGATTAAATCAAGTGATCATATGGGGCAATATGACGTCATTATACCAACTAGCTCAAGTCAACGCATTACAACAGACTATTGGTCCGGTTACTCTAATGTTTTCCCACCTATTCTCGTTGCCTTTGTTGAATTGTCCTCCAAAATATCTCCGGGCTTATGGTGTCTACGCTTGCTTGCGGATCGTTATGCGGTAGTGAACATTACCTAAAATAAATTATATGTTAATTTTTTTTTTGAGTTCAAACTTTATGAGTATGTTTATACAAAGGGACGTCAGCCCCAATGCGCGTCTGTTGTCTCCGCAGCAGATGAGAAATTGTGTCAATGCAGTACGATTGCATTGATAGCCTAAGGTCTTTAACGTGCGCCACCCAGTAGTGATACACGACCGCAGGCCGGTACGTTGCTGATCCAGATCGAAACGGCCAGGGGTGGGGACTGGACCCAGCATTCCTGGCTTCTGCAGCGCGATCTTTTACTCCGCGGGCTCCGAGCTGCGGTGCGCGAACTCACTCGCCCGTCCATTCCCGCAGATTAAAAGGTCTCATATTCGCGTTTTAAGAGATGACAGACAACAATCGAAGCAGCGAGAAAACCCGTAGACGGGCGATCTACAGAAGGGTAGACATAGGATAAAAAAAGAAAGAGTCACTCTTTCACATGGAGACCAATAAAGGGTAAAGAAGACAAGTGAAAAGCTGAAGTACCTCCGCAATTCTGCGTGTCTGACCTGATCTAGACAAGCTAAGCTTCGAAAAGTTGATTTCAAAATCTAGCTTTAAGCTTATATTACTTAAGATATGAGAACAAGAACTCAAGTATAGAAGCAAGGAAGTAGGTCACTTTTGAAAGAAGTCTTTGAAAGGGCACATGAGCACTAAAGTTTGAAAACAAAAGCAAAAAGGAAAAACAACAATCCAAAATTGCAGAAAATGTGAAGCTTGATCATTTTGTTTTAACGACACTTTCTTCCACAACAGTTCACGCGTAAGTGTTTATTGTAAAAAAAAGAATTCACCGCATTGGGCTGTAATTTTTTTCGAAAACAGCGTTGTACAACTTTCGCGCGTTCCAAATTTTATGTAATCTCTTGTAAGTATAATGAAACGCAACGCCACTGACAATTAAACTTTTTTTCAATATAATCCACCCTTTTCCGGCTGTCCGGTCCGACAGTGCAAAATGCACGTGTTCCCAGGCCGGATTTCGCTGGAGGGAAAACAATTCTGTCACTTTGCTTGACGCGAGCAGCGCCGTGAGATTTCCGGTGTGATTAGACGGTGCCAAAGCTCGGTGTTGCGTTTGGATGTCGGAATCGGCAGCGGCCAAAAAGGGGACGAGTCTTTTTTTTTTTTTTCCTTCAGATAAGTATGACCTTGATTGGATAGCAGCGTAGGTTCGCGCGGTGAAGGGGTTAACCCGTCAGGCCCTTCAAAGACTTGGGAGGCAATTGATCACACCCGACCCGACTATTGTAAACGCCTTAATTTCCACGAGAACCTAATTTTCTCGAATTTAGTGACCTAAATAATGTCGAGAAAAATAGATCCCGCAAATATATCACTCTACACTGTAAGCGAAAATGTAATATTACACCCTGTTTACACCCCATTTTCACTCATTAGCATATTCTTACACGCTCTGCGATTTAAAAATCTTCATAAAATTACTTGGGGTAGTAAAAATGAGTGTTTCGGTTTACACGACTAGGCGTGTAAGCAAAACCAACACCCCAAAACGGCGAGCCCCATGTTGCTTTTGCCTCAAAGCGGTACGGCGGTCCTAGGAGACGAAGGTGAGTGTTTGATTTTTTTATCAAGTTTGTATAGAATGGAGTACGTTTCAAATTTTCGTTACGTGCCGTTCAAGAACGTTAGATTTGCTTTGAGCAAGCCGGCTGAGGCTTTATCGTGTATCACGTAATAGAGCAGCCCATCGCACAGCCGTCATTTAGCCATCCTGTCGGTTAGAAACGACTTGACTGCTCCCCGGTTCTTTTGCGCGAGCTTTCGCTCGGGCGCTGAGACCCCTACGAACTGTGGTACGCAAAGCTAGCACAACTAGGCACGGCTATCGTCCCGGTGGAAGCTGCAGAGAGCGGAAACCAAAGACACCGACGACGCATAAATGTGACGAAGACGCAATCCTGCGCTGGTCGTTGTCCCGCCGCTCTCCCCGGCGCTATCGACACTTCGCTGCCGGGTGTCTCGTATTTCGACTTTGTAGAGAAACTAGGCAAGCGCGAGGAGTCTCCATACCGTTTTCTCCGTCGCCTGCGTGGAGGAAACACGGTGGCGATGTAAACATAGCTCATGCAGTCAGTCAGACAACTTGGAAAATCCCCCTGTTGTCCCTCAATCCTATCGCATTCCTTCACTGCATTTGTGACAACAACACCGTTTCCCCAGTGTGAAGCTTTCAGACAAAACGGGCTACAAACTGTGTTGTGCATTGCATGTAGCCCTGAAGGAATTCTTCGCCGGAGACACCAGCAGATTAGTTTCATTGGTAAGGTGACCGGCCACTAACGTGTTTTGCAATTGAAGTGATCACAAAATAAGTAGAAATGCAATGTTGAATGAATATTAATGTGGTCGTAGCCAGAGCCTGCCATTTGAAATTTCTAAACAGCAACCTTTAACAGTATAGCCTGTGGTAACTTCTTTTTGCACTTAGGATTGCAATTTTAAACACACAGAAACTCCACAAAGCTGTCGAAAATCATGTAAACAACAGCAGTCGTCGTCCCCGGTTCGGCTGAGCGAAGCCTTAGCTTGATGAAAAGAACGGTGGTCTATACTTCTTGGGGTTTTCAATGGCTACATTGCGCAGCTGAACACACAAACAGATCGTGGAAACACATTTCTTGTGCTGGCTTGCAAATCACAGAACGCACGCAGGGTACATAGCAGAGCAGAAAACACTGGCCATGAGCACACGCAGGCACGCAACTTTCTTTTTTTTCCCGTCGGCGTATGATCATCTTGTTGTAGCATTCCGTAAGCACGTCGAAATTCGAAAGTTGAGCCTGATCTGTCTTACAGTGCCTTGCGGAACGGCAGTGTCGCCCACCGTTCCACAAGGCACCGCAGGACTCGCAAATGTGTGAAGAGTGCTTTGCAGTAAAGGCTGTTGGGTTGCACGCGAGGTCGAGAGAAGGGAGACCAGACGGGCGTGCGTACCAAACTCAACTAACTTTATTTTTAGCAGTTCTCCGCTCTCCCGAGCTCACCCCTTTCCCCGTCGTCCTTTCTCTTCCCGAGCTGCAGGGGAAGGGAAACTATCCGATGCGGGAGAGAAGGGAAATCCGGTTCGCCCCGCTCGGGCAGCGTTCGACGTGGCTTGGGGCTACTACATCACTCCCCCTAGAAAGTGCGCGAACGTGTTGCAGCCGACAAGTCAAAAATTAAAGGTCCAAGGTGTGTGAACGACTCGAAGGCCTAGCGCAACGGCCGCGTCAAACAGTTGTTCACGTTCTCTCCTTTTCTACAAGAGGGCGCCCCGGGTAGCGCGGGCCATACCGGTCATACGCGGGAGGTCCGTCCTGGGTCGGAATGAATGTGTCTTCGCTGTGTTTCGGTGTCTGGCACAGTTTCTGCAGTCGCTGTCGAATCCGTGTGTTTGCTCGGTGACGCCTTGTCTTATTTCGTGTGGGTTTGTGCAATGTATCTGTGGCCATCGGTCAGCTAGAGTATGGGAAGAAAGTGTTTCGCTCCCCGTTGTAAAACGGGGTACAAATCGTGCTCCCAAAATCTTTCGTTGTTTTGTGCGCCAAAAAATGAAGAGCGACTTAAACTGTGGAGGAACGCTATAACACGAAAAGATCGACTTCTCCAGTCTTCGGACTACCTGTGCGAACGGCACTTCGAGACACATTTTGTGAGTAAGACATGGGAGGCGGAGTGCAACGGCAATGTTTTGGTCAGCACGCATCGGAAAGCGTCGTTGTCGAAAGACGCCGTGCCAACCAAGTTTTCGGATTGCCCGACTTACCTCTCCAAGGAAACAAAGCGACGAAAAAGGCCTGCTGAGAGGCACAACAGGAGTGCACCGGCGAAGGAGCCATGTACAGAAGACGAAAGTCCGGAGCGACAGTGTCAGGTGTACAGCGACCGAATACAGTGATGGAGATCGCAGGTGGAACTGACGGTGATGCAACTACGTCTGACTTGCCCTCGGATGTCTCTGTCTTATCACCCGTGTCAGAGCTGTCAACCTTCAACAAACTGTTCGAGAGTCCGGAGTGTGTTCTGCTTCCGTCCACAGCGTGGGGGTTTCACAGATTGCAAGTCGATGACCTGAGCAATGTTGTGTTTAGTGAGTTGCGTCGTGTTCAGGATCCCCAACGCGCAGCAGACACTACCCACATGAGCCACATGGTGACAGTGAAGTTCGTCGCAATTGATCAGGACATGAGAGCAAATATCTTTCTGATGGGGAAGCGTGTCTCTTGTGGAGCGTTGGGTTTCACCTGTGAGGTTTTAACTATTGAGGATGTCGAAAGCCTACTAGGGAAGTTGGAGGGATCCACCTTTGCGGTGATGGGCCAACAAAAAAAATGTATCCCCTTGTACAACCAGAATGTTCTTTTGTTGGTGCTTGCGGATGGTGGCGCCACAAAAAGTGCGTGCAGGTTCTTCCTGCCGCTGGTTCTTGCCAGAAGTGTGCTGGTTTGGCAGATACATTGCGGATCCACCAGAGAAGGGCGCAGCTCCAAAAGCAAGAGAATGGAGCTCGTACCACTTTCCGGCTTTCGTCTCTTGCAAATGATCAGAATGTCTGAGTCGCTTTCAGACGAGCACAATATGCGCTGAAACGTGCCAAGGTTCGCTTGGTGAAGAGAGTTAAAGGCTGGAGCAAGCACTGAAAACAGCCCAGAACAAGTTTTGTTCTATCTCAGATGAATCCCTACAGGAGAAGTTGAGCCAACTGAACCTTCCGGCTGCACAGCTGACCGTGGTACAAGAGTGTGTGTCTGCAGCAAAGGCCTCGAGCAAGTAAAATCGGCGGTACACTCTAAGAAAAAAGGGAGCGCGACTTAGTCCCTCGGGGGACCAAATGCGCTGACACTACCATTAGTCCCCTAGGGGAGCAACGGTGACGGGAGCCACTGTTGCGCCCCGTCCGTTAGTCCGTCGTACTAGCACCGTTGGGACTAACTGTTAAACCGTTTCAATTGAACCCCAAGGACGAACTGTTAGGCCCTTGCGCTTGGACCCTTGGGACTAACTGTTACACCGTTTCAAATGAACCTCGAGGACCAACTGTTAGGCCCTTGCACTTGGACCCTGGGTCTGAACGTTGCGCCCTTGGATTTAGACTTCTGGGACTATAGGTTTATCCTTTACATTTGGTCCCGAGCCACAAATCTCCGAAACAAAATGGTGCAGTTCAGGTAAAACGTAGCATTATTCCCTCATAGGTACATATAACATTCAAGGATGACTGAAGTCGAAGTTCCTGGGCGGTAGAATCCACGATAAGGCCAAATTCCGAAGAGTGCACTTGCGTCGACGATAGCTTGGACACTGAGACGTCTGTCGAAACCGGTCATGGTCCCAGCACCGTTTATTGGGGCACCGGCAGCTTCTTGCCTGTTTGCGAGGAATATGAATTATTAGTAACAGGGCAGCGCGAAATATCCAATCGCTGGACAAAAGTGTGAGATATAACACACGCATAATAAAATAACAAATAGGCTGCATAAGTGCTACAATCTTTAACATCTAACATGCGATCTGTTGACAGCAGACCAGCACAATATTCTATTTTTAGTAGACTGTTCGCTGCGAACTACAGACCCACCGTGCGCGTGCTCAAACTATGCTTCAAAGTGACGGCACGAGCTCGCGCTGATGTATCGCTGCTCACGTGTCGTGAGCTACCTTTCGCCTGCCATGAGCAACAGTTTTGACGGTGCGTTACAAAGCTGGTGACCGATCCCGTCACCACGCTCTTAGCGCAAGGTCAGTGCTATGCTTGTAGCGCGCCGTGGCATGTGTGGACAGGCCTTTCTGGCAAAGCAATCCTGCCAGGGCCTGCAAAACACACACACACAAAATGCCATCGGTAGAACTGTCGTTTCGCTCGATACGATTGAATATGAGGTCTCTGTGCTGCATAACAAAATCAGCAACCATGGTGCCAAAAAGAATAGAGCATGGCGCGCGCTTTGCAAGCTAGAGAACGTGCTCAAAATAAAACACTTTCTGAAGCCGCAGTTAATGAATACACCAAAAACAGAACCCTATTGAAAATATTTCTAAAGGGCCTGTCAGCCTTGAAGGATTATGGGACCTCACAGGCCTTCAAAACCCTTCAAAAATACCCTACAGAAAAACCCTTCAGGGATACCCCATAGAAAAACCCTTTAGCCCCACAGCCCTTCAACCAGTCAGACCCTTTAGCCCATCAACCCTTTAGACGCCCAAATGACTGTGAACCATAAACAAAAATGCAGTTCAAAACATTATTAAAACTTTATTGCAGACATTTAGTTGTACATGCATATTATAGCTCAAAAAGGCGATAAAAAGCAACGTTTGTTGAAACCCGGCGCCAGGAGCTGTAGACGAAAGAGATCATATCAAATAGGGACAACTGACTTTATCACAAAGAAAAATATCTTTCAAAGTACTCACAATGCCGCTGGGTATATTCCTGATGTACGGTAGTTCAGCTAATAAAACCGAGCAGGTGCACCTCACGGACACATACACAGTCCCAGTAAGCACGTTTAGCGAAAACCACGAACTCGCAAGCAGCACCCGTCGCCGTTGAGAAATCCCCAGCACAGTCACGGTTTCGTCCATGATGACGTCGCGCCGGCGTCTTCGGCGTATTTTTCGCTCGCTGGATGCTTCTGAAGTCGGACGGACGAAGAGGCGCAAGGAACAAGGCGGGACAGCGGCCGTCATCCACCGTTTCAGGAACCACAGTGCCATAATCCCGGTGCGCAGGCACAACATGCGGTGGGACGCTGGCCCCGACTGCAGCGAGTAAGCCGACACCGGTCACCATCTCCTTGAATGCGCTGAAGGCGATGGCGCTCGAGCGGTGCTGAAGGCGGCCAACGCCGAACTGGGGTTCACCTGCGGAACCAAGGAAGAAACCGCACGGATCAAAACAGACCAAGGGGCGAGCCCTCAATGCCATGGATGCTCACCTTCCTGAAGGAAATTGGTCCGCTCCAAACATCCACGCCGGCTCGTGGGCTAACCGGAACCGCCCTCGAGCAGAGAAAAAATGGCTATGCTCTCGGGTGGCCTCCCACACCACTCTCTCCCGCCGACTGCTTGCTGGCCTGGCCAGCCTGGCAGCCCTGCACCCTCTCCCCATCGCCGGGCGGAGAGAGGCGCCGTGTTTGTTGCTTTTTGTGGACCGTCTCCCGTGGAGGAACCGGTTCCCGGAACGAGTCGCTCCCGCGTGCGTCCCTGTTCCTGGAAAACGCACTGCTCTCGGCTTTTTTTTAAAATTATTATTCATGGCTGCACGGATTTCGCCTCGAGCGGACAGGACTGCGTTCGCCTCAAAACGCCGCTCGGCCAACACCACTCGGCCCGCGGCTCGTCAATTCTCCAAATGGGGCGGTCGCCCTCAGTGGCCTCCCTAGCGACCGAACACCCGGGCAGTGACAGACGGGTCCAGGAGCCCACTCGTATTTGATAGAAGAGCAGTAATAAAAATCTGACCGTACACAGATACGATCGGCATTCTCCAAATACTTATTTTTTTCCCGTCGCGTACAAAAGGCAGCTACGTTCTAATTCTGCGAAATGTGTTTTCTCCACCTAAGCCGTTGCCCACAGACATCTTAAGAAGCCTGAAGGTTTTCCCGACCCCATTAGAAAAGTTCTTGACAGGCTTTCAGACATTTCAAGGCATTGTAAAGGGCACTTCAGACATTTCAGGAGAGCCTCTGACGGGGCCGGCGAACCCACCAGGAAATATCGGTGCCCCCTTCAAACATCTCAGAAATTCCTGAAGTCCCCTTCACACCCTTTAAAAAATCCTGAAGTCCCATCAGAGCGATTTTCAATAGGGAAGTACTTCCACATACCTTAATCGAGTTCCCTTGACTTGTGACCTCAGAACAGATCAAGTGCAGTGTAGCAGCACCGCGAATCCAAACCGGATCCCGCAATGATCGAAGACGAAACAGGAAGAAAAAGCGGCGACTAGCTTTCGACCAGGCTGTCTTTCAACTCTCAACTGACTAAAAACAGGTTCTTTCCAAACAAAGACCCCTTCCCATTTTCCCGACGGACCCTATCTCCCCATTTGCTCCAACCCCCGCGTGAGCGGGGATTACCAGAAAGAATGCGGCGTGGGGGGATTGGTGGGAGGGGAAGGCAGCGCATGAAAATCTCTTTTTCCCTCCCACTACACACAACAGACGCACAGAGCACAGCTAAAGTGAACTAAGCCCCAAGGACGGGAGAAGGTCGCCATTTTCAACACGCCGGTCAAGTAACGCACAAACGAACATGTTTTTTTTTGTTCTCTTTCTCGTCTTTTTTTTTTTAGTTCGCATTTGTTTTGTATTAGCAGGGTGTTGCCATGGATGACATTCCGGGCGCGGTTCGTTCTTCGTTGTTCATCTAAAATGTTCTCTGAAACAGCGACGACGATGGCAGGAAGGCGTCTGGATACTGCCCCTTAAATGTGATTTTGAGTTGAACGTGCTGTGCATCAAGTGCGTCGTTGCGGATTTTGAGTTCGACATTGAACTACCCAGAAAGGTTGGTCACGGGGAGACGCAGAGACGAGGCTCAACGTGTTCTGACTGCGAGACTCCGGTGTTGAAAGCGCGGCTTCTACAAACTGTTAAGTCTCATTTAAGAGAAGAAAAAAGTGTTAGTATTTGGAAATGTTGCGTTTAGATAAATGCTATTTTTTTGCGTGAAGGCAAATTACGTGAGTGGGGCTTGTAATATGTCAACAGATCATTTTTGACGAGATAGTTGGGTGAAGTCGAGTCAACACATTCGTTAACTCGCATTCACACAACGCGTGAAGCTCTATACCAGGGGTGGCCAGGCTGACCCGGCCTAAGAGCGGCAAACGAAACCACGAAACTTCTAAGAGCCGCGGGGGGGGGGGGGGGCAAATTTAAATTTTGTTTAGAGTCTGACTGTACGTATGAGTGCACCAGGCTGTACGACAGTACGTATGGAGGTACAAGGCTGCCAAACCGCGAGCCGTACTTTACTCTGCATGAAATCATTTTTTTTTTCCTGGGGAAACGCAGAAAGAGGTGGGGGGGGGGGGTGCCCTTACGAGGGATCCGCGAGCCGCACTTGGACCAGCAAAGAGCCGCATGCGGCTCGCGAGCCGCGGTTTGGCCACCCCTGCTCTATACCATGTAATGTCTTAACATTCGTGGCACATTAAACAAATTCGCCAGTTTCGTCCGAGTATTGTCAACACTTCCAGCCGTGCTGGGCTGAGTCTCGCCGATCCCCAAGACAAGCGAAATAGCATCCGTCCCAATGGCGAACATTCCGTTTGCCTTCGGGGACTAAACAATACAGATGCACCACGGTCTGAAGGGGACTAATTAATGCTTTTGCTCGCGCAAGCTTATCGGTTAGTCCCAGTCGATCGCAGATTGTCCCCAGCTTTTGCGGACGGTACCTAGCTTGAACCAGATGGTCCTTTCGGGGAGCAACTGGGAGTTCAGAGGACCAAATGCTGCCGTTAGTCCCTTGAGGCCAACTTTTTTCTTAGAGTGTACACCGAGAACTGGCTACTGTTGTGCCTGCTGTTAAACATTCGGAGCCCCTCCACCTATGCGTTTTTAAGGGACAACGAAATTCTGCCATTGCCTTGCGTCACCACTGTGCGAAAATACTTATCGACTGTCCGTTTGAAATATGGGTTTGATGCTAGGATTTTTTGCAGCCTTCAAAAAGAAGATGTTGTCGAAAGACCCATTCAGACAACATGGTGTGTTAGTCTTTGACGAGATACAGGTGCGGAAAGAGATGTGCGTTAACTCGAAGACAATGACTTACACCGGGTTCACAGACTTTGGCGACATCCAACCAGCCAGTGACGAACTAGCCGACCACGGGCTTGTGTTTTCTTTTCGTTCTTTTGGGGATAAGTATTCGTAACCAGTTGCCGTCTTTGCGAGTAAGGGGCCCACAAAAGGCACGGTGCTGGCTCAGCTTGTCATGAAAGCTGTCATTTTGCTAGAAGAGGCGGGTTCATTTGTTGATGCCATTGTTTCTGATGCAGCAACCACAAATAGGTCGATGTGGAAGCATTTCGGAGTTAGTGGTTCTCTGACGAGCACTAGAAACTCGCGCACGCACCCATTAGATGAAAAAAGAAGTGTGTATGTTTTCTCTGATGCTCCCCATTTGATCAAGTGTGTCAGAAATCGGCTTCATGCCCAGAAAATATTAAGCACTCCCAAAGGCCTAGTGCTTTGGTCACAATTCGATACCTTGTATGCAGACTTGTACGTACTACTCTACTCAAGTTACTGTAGTTTAACTACTTTTCTGAGTAGTTTAGTACCTTTCAATTACATTTTAATTTCGGTAATTAGAAGTTTACTTTAATTACTTTTTTGAGTAACTTCTACTCAAGTTACAAATTACTTTCGAATTTTAGTGGTTGTTTTGCCTATCAACAAGTATTCCTGCACAAAGGAGATAATTAAGATGTTGGAATATTAGCTGGTATTTGCAAAGAGGGGGAAGCATGTGGCGTAGAAAATGGGGGAGCCTCCCCCCCCTCCAACAATACTTCTACGAGGCGCGGGGAGCGAAAAGACACGACGCAAGGGAGGCCGCGTAACTGCGGGATTAGGACCGAAGACTGGCGTTTTTCTGTGTCCCGAAGCTCAAGGAGACTTGACCCATTTTAAGAAAGGGCTGGTCGCTTCTCCCCAACATAGAAACTCTCCCCCACTACAGGAGGTGCACACACTCCATCCTCACTCAAGGGAAGCAACAAAATGCAGCACCTGCTCTGAAACTCATTTGGTGCTCCCGTAGTTTGTGCTGTACTCGAAGAATCGCGTGCTAAAGGGCAACGCAAAGATTACCTTTTGCGTTGCCTTTTTCACCAAAACTCAAAATATGCGGATTTTCAAAGATTTAAAGATCTTTCGAGAAACTTGCAGTAATTCCCCAATGTTTGTATATAAAAATATCAAACAAGCAGTGTTGGGAAGTACTCTATGTGCATGGTACTTAAAGTACTACTGTTTAGAAAAATTGCACTTTACTTGAAGTAAATTTTCTGAAAATGTACTTGTATTTTCCGAGGAAAGTAAAACTCCCGACTTCATTGTACATTCCCCGAATTTGAAAACAAAAAATGGCGGTATCGTCGTGTGAAAACGCGCTCTTTCGAGACATCATCTGGTCATTTCCTCTGAGTGAAGTAATGGCGGCTCTAAGACCCATGGAAATAAGTGCCTTATAAGTTGATTGTGTCAAATAGCTCGTCAGCGCGAGTAAAACAACTACTCTGCGGCGACTTGACCTTATACAATATTTGCAGCCATTTCCGTAAAAACCTGATGCACCTCCGATAACCCCTGGAGCAACGCATACCAGTGAAAAAAACACTGTATAGGGAATAAAAGGGCATCATGAAAGATTGTGTTAGAAGCGCTTGTACATCACCTTGAAATATATTCTATTCATATACGTTACTTCAAGTACATTGCACCCGGTGTACTTTCTACTTGAAGTACACAACCTCTCATTTACTTTGTACTTTACTTCAAGTACTTCTTAGATGTACTTACGCAACACTGTAAACAAGCAAACACTGCCTAAAAAATCAAGCTCAGACAGTGCTAAACCTCAAAGTAGAAATGACACATTCGCAGTACATCATTGACCAAACAAACAAGAAAGTACAAAACAATTAGGCACGCAGAAGCAGAACTAGCTATTAAAGCATTTCTGTGAAAAAAACAACAAGCCGATTCATATTTGGCTAGCATAATTTCGCTAACGGATCAAAACCTCTGTACTCTTTTTACCATAAAAAACATGTAAAAGTAACTTCAAAAGTAACTTCAAAAGTAATTCTCTACTTTGTCACGGTATAGTTAGTAATTTACTCAATTACTTTCTATCTGAGTAACTTCTACTCTACTCAAATTACTTTTGACGTCAATACTCAGTAACTTAACTTAATTACTTTTTTGAGTAGCTTGTACATGTCTGCTTGTATGTTGAAGATGAAAAAACCCAGCTTACTTGAAGATGTGTCCTAAACTGACATATGCCCATACAAACACGACAAACACTTCGAAAATGCGAGTGAAGTTGGCTACACAGCTGTTTAGCCGCAGTGTTGCTGACGGTCTAAAATATTATTCAAGTAGGTCGGTCGCACGCCTGTATGACGTAAAGCTACAGTGGACTTTACTATGCGCTTCAACAACCTCTTTGATGCGCTCAACAGAAGGGTCTTAAACTTCGGTGCAGCGACTTTGACGTCCTTGAATCATCTTTAAAGTTGCTGAATGAGTGGGAGCAAATGGTCATTGATGGTAAAATACAAAGCGCTAAGTTCTTGACACACTCGACAGCAGAGGGGTTACATGTAACTATCTTTTCTGCTCTTGGCCTCTCTGACTACTTGTTGAACCATATTAAAAAATCCGTCAAAAACTTCCAGTGACATTCGGTGGAAACGGGTTAATTTCCACTCATTTTCACCAGAAACCAGCGTAGTTTACCAGTTTTTGGTGGAAATATTACCGGCCGCCACTTTCAGTTACCAGATTCCGGTGTACGTTTTACCGGAGCCACTCTCGGTTAAAATCCGGCAAAAACTTCCCGTGACATTCAGTGGAAACGGGTTAATTTCCACTCATTTTCACCAGAAACCAGCGTCGTTTACCAGTCTGTGGTGGAAATATTACCGGAAGATACTTTCGCTGAAAGTTTTGCCAGAACCATTTTCGATTACCCGTCGCTGGAATCCTACCGGAAGCCACTCTCGTTTGCCAGACACCGAACTTCACTGGTAGCCGACGAAGAGGAACGGCTAAAGGCAAGGAAGCCAAGACGAGCAGGGGGACTAGCTGAGTTTGTAATGGTGGCCGCCAATGCAGTGGCATTCTCGTGAGTGCGTGTTTTAGCTCGAGACGACGTTGCAATCCTGCAAGAAGTGCGTGCAGCGAACTGTTTTGACGATCCAAAAAGGTGAGCAGCGATCACCGGCAACTTGCTATTTGCGACAGGCAAAAGTCGGGGCAGAGCAGGTACGAGACCACTCGGGCGGCATTCTCGTGAGTGCGAGTTTTAGCTCGGGACGACGTTGCAACCCTCAAGAAGTGCGTGCAGCGAACTGTTTTGACGATCCAAAAAGGTGGGCACTTTCACCCGTTTTCATTCGAAACCAGTTTACCTGCAGTCTGTGCGAGATTATTTGCCGGCAAACAGATTTTGCTGTAATTTCATCGGCATCGGGTTTCCAGATTTCGCTGGAATGTCACCGCCAGCCACTTTCGATTCCCAGACGACCCGGTTTTAATCTTACCCGAAACGGGTGACTCGCTTCCCTGTTTACCGAACTTCACTCAAAGCCGACACGAGGGGAGGGGAAGCCGAGGCGAGCCGGGGACTGGGCGTCCTTGGTGCCTCGCACCAAGGACGAGTCCCCACGCACCCTCTCTCCCTCGCATTGGGTCGTGGGGAAAATGCGAGAAGGTCGTTTTGCTGACTTTTTTATTTTTTTTAAGAAAACCGGCTTCTTTGTCCGTCAACGAGCAACGGCCGGCCAGGAACGAACGCTCAGTCTCGGATTCTCGTTCCATGTGTGCGACCTGTATCTTCCAGAGCAGCTGGGTGTGCAGATGAAAAGAAAATATCTTTCAGTGACCTGTTTCTTACGCCTCTTTGTCCGTCCGGCTTCAGAAGCATCCAGCGAGCGAAAAAACTGTGCCCAAGATTTCTCAACGTCGGCGGATGTTCGTTTCGCGCGTTCGTGGTTTTCGCTAAGCGTGCTACTGACGCCGGGTGCACCCGCGGCGGCGGCATCAGGGACGACATCGTGAGTGTGCCCGGGATTTCTCAACGGCGGCGGATGTTCGTTTCGCGCGTTCGTGGTTTTCGCTAAGCGTGCTACTGACACCTGCTGCACCCGCGGCGACGACATCAGGGACGACATCGTGATCTGTGCCCGTGATTTCTCAACGGCGGCGGATGTTCGTTTCGCGCGTTCGTGGTTTTCGCTAAACGTGCTACTGAGATCATACGTGTGTGTGTCCGTGTGGTGCACCTGCGCGGTTTTATTACCGTACGTCTAGGAATTTACCCAGCGGCATTGTAAGTACCTTGAAAGATATCTTTTGCGACAAAGAACTCGGTTGTTCCTATTTGGTCTGATTGCTTTTGTCTACAGCTGTGCAAATTGTTTCACTGGTATCGACCCGGTTAAATAGATACATAGAACCTTCAGGTCTCTGTGGACTAACCACTTTTATTGTTACCGAATCGTCCAGCATCTGGTAAACATGCACCAACCACGGTTCACAGGCTTCCTCCTAAATGGCTTCCGTTGACTTCCGAAAAAAAGAAAGAAAAACACTATGAATTCCGGCCAATCTTCAACAGTTTGCCAGAGTCTTTGCTGAACATATCATCCTTTCGTGCGGTAAAACGGAATGTAAGAGAATGGTGCCTCACGCTCGCGCAATAATGATTATATAATTACTTAGTGCGTATTCGTTGCCCACATTCCTACGTTATTGTTGTTTGTTTGTTTTGTTTCTCTAGTGTTCACTGTGTCACGGTATTTTATTGGCTGCCTGGTCTCACATACAAGCATCTTTGCTTTCGTGGGCCAGCACGCACACATGTATTTTTCGAAGATAATAAAGATATTATTATATGGTGATCTTCTGGTAAATTGTGGCTTTACTGGAAGCGAAAAGAGTCCCATAATCCAGTAAAATAGATTTTTACTGGAAATAAACTTCCGGTAGAAATCCGGTGACATTCGGGTAAAAAGCCGGTAACATTCCTGTAAACCAACCGGTGACATTCCAGTAAAAAATCCGGCGACATTCCGGTAAACTACGGCTTTACTGGAAGTGAAAACAGTCCCATAATCCAGTAAAATAGACTTTTACTGGACATCGAAATTCCGGTAACGAAATATTTTGCAACTAGGGCACGAGAATGCCGCCCGAGTGGTCTCGTACCTGCTCTGCCCCGACTTTTGCCTGTCGCAAATAGCAAGTTGCCGGTGATCGCTGCTCACCTTTTTGGATCGTCAAAACTGTTCGCTGCACGCACTTCTTGCAGGATTGCAACGTCGTCTCGAGCTCAAACACGCACACACGAGAATGCTACTGCATTGGCGGCCACCATTACAAACTCAGCTAGTCCCCCTGCTCGTCTTGGCTTCCTTGCCTTTAGCCGTTCCCCTTTCGTCGGCTACCAGTGAAGTTCGGTGTCTGGCAAACGAGAGTGGCTTCCGGTAGGATTCCAGCGACGGGTAATCGAAAATGGTTCTGGCAAAACTTTCAGCGAAAGTATCTTCCGGTAATATTTCCACCACAGACTGGTAAACGACGCTGGTTTCTGGTGAAAATGAGTGGAAATTAACCCGTTTCCACTGAATGTCACGGGAAGTTTTTGCCGGATTTTAACCGAGAGTGGCTCCGGTAAAACGTACACCGGAATCTGGTAACTGAAAGTGGCGGCCGGTAATATTTCCACCAAAAAACTGGTAAACTACGCTGGTTTCTGGTGAAAATGAGTGGAAATTAACCCGTTTCCACCGAATGTCACTGGAAGTTTTTGCCGGATTTTTCAATAGGGATAGACAATGTCTTAGACAGCAACTGGCTGTCGTTCTTTCCTAGCCACGAAGACGACATAATCACTAAGATCTTGCACTATTATGTTGCACTGCGAATGAGACAATATCGCAAGCAGCAGAAGGACAAAGAAACAAGACGAATCACCTGGAGAAAGCTCTCAAAGCTTGTGCGACCAAACTGAGTGATGGTTTGTTTGAGATAATTATTTTTTCACAAGTGTAATAAACACAATTTTCATGCCTATAAATATGTCCAATAGCTAGTCGACAAAAACATGATAATCCTTGAATATTTTGCGGTGACAACACATTACTGCACAGCATGAACATTGCTGGTGTAAAGTTCACGAGGTCCTCAGATTTCTCACTTTGAATTTCATAATAAATTCGCGCACGTAACGTGTTGAACATGCACGTTGCCTGGGTATGAAACCTACAGAGCAGGCTGCAGAGCTGCAGCAGCATCCGCGTCAAGAAGGTAAAAATTATTTCTCAATCTTTCACAAAGAAACCCTGGCATGCTTTTTGTAGCTTCGAGGTTGACGCTGGGTAGCGTCGCACAGAATCGCTCGCGCGCGCAACTAGCATGCCTTGGCATTGAGCGCTTAGGTGTTTTTAGACCGAGTACGCCATGATTCGAAGGTCTACTCAGGCAGCGCAGAGTTAAGTCGAGCAACTCTCCAACGCCAACGTCGTTTCGCACGCGAGACAACAAGCACCGGAAATCGGGCACAGGATGCAAACGCTCGCTGTCGTTACGTTAGAGTTTAGACCACGACCTCCTCGTTATTTAGACAGCCCTTCAGCTATTTAAAGTTATAAACATTGTTCAACAAATGCACAATTAGGCTACGCCGAAAAATGAGGCGCGCAACACGTTCCGTGCAACGCGCACAGAAATTTGGCCTGTCATCCCTATTGGAAAAACGTACGAGAAACATACCTGCTGCTCAACAGTTCTGCTATGACACCACCATAATTTCTTGTTATTATGGATGCAGCTAGTTTGGTTTGGCGTTCTGCATAACTGGAGACACCGCCACCGCTATGGCTCCGCCTCTTTCTACACAGGCGGCCAGTTTGCTTACCGATATGAAATCGGTGTGCCTGGTTTGGTTTTGCGTCCGATGACGTAGGCGACCGACAACTTTCCACAAAACGCTTATACCACAGGACGACCGCTATCACAAAATCATGCATGCAGAGAGGCGACCGACATCTTCCAAGAAAAACGTCCATCGTTTACCAACGGTATCGTTACACATACCATACATGTCGAAACGGAACATAGACCGACGTTGAGCTCACACAAATTCCTCGGTCAACTCTTCACGGCGGCGTTTTGGGGCGACTGTCTCGAATAATGTGCTCCACAAGTATTCGACAGCCGCATCAGCCGTACCGGAAAGCAAAGCCAACGTGCACGGCAACAAACCGATCGTGACACCAAGCCGAGGATACCGCGTCACCGGTCGACAGCGGCAAACGGCCCGTTGCTCGTATTGTGGGCCGTGACTCATACTCGGCCAACTCGGCGACTTTTTGTGGCTCCTCTCGTCGCCTGAACCAGCCGCAAACCCACCACCCCGCAACCGTTGCCGGCGTCGGAGAAAGAGAAAAAGCGAAACCGAAACGTAAAGCTTCCGCCCGGTGGCTTCCGCTGCTGCGGCTTTGCTAACTTCCCGGCTTCCACGCTCCCAGTTCCCGTCGCCGCGAAGATGGCGTCGTAGTGGCGTGGGGGTCGTCGGCTCGTTTTACGTTTTACGGGACAGCTGTTTGGCGGTACGCTTCTAGTGCGACTCTGGTTCTCAACTCAACGGCGCCTCTCCTAGTTCAACCAGGCGTGGTCAGCGAAGCGCACCCAGCTTGCCTCGTCCGATCGCCGGAGACTTCGAAGTTCGCCCAGTTCGCCCGTTAGGTTTAGGATCCAAATGCGCCTGTCTCCGTGAAGCGGTAAGCGAATCTCGTCCCGTTTTCGTTCTACTTTTAAATTATGTTAGGTGCGCTTCAGTGTAAACATGTGTGCCAAGTGTTCGTGACAATTTTGAGCTAGAGTAATAGACGATTTGCTATTTTCCCAAGCGCCCCGGCCCGCGCGCGAGGAATTGTCGGAGAGTTTGTCCCTCGCCTGGCCGCTCTGCCTTGAGATCGCATTGCCTTGTCGCTTGCCTCCTCTTAATCCTCTGTTTTTCGATTCCATTACCTATTTTTATCTGTTCAAGTGTATTTTTTTATTGCTTTCAAGTGTTTGTATTGTCTTCTGCGCGTGATATTTCTTGTATATATATATAGTATTTGTGTCTTTACTTCGCCTTTTTCGACGGGAGTGCCGACGGACAACACGCCGCTTCGCGCGTTGTCGCGAACATGTCATAGGGGTAGGCAGAGCTCTGAATCAACAATCGCGACGCGAGAGCCGAGTGCGCTGTGATTTGGCCGCCCGCGCTCGCTCTGTTAACTCGCACTGTAGCGTATGCCTTCGAGTGCCGCTTGCTTGACCAACATACAGCACACCGCTTTGTCGCCGCGAACCATTTGTCCGAATGTTTGCGAAGCTGAGGCATATGCAACGCTGCGGCGCCTGACAACTGCGCGCTGCGGCGCGAGCCGTTCGCAAGCGCCGGTGGCCCAACGTAGCGGCTTGTATACGCTTATGGTATGCCTTCTTAATCTATCTGCTAGGCGGTTGTCAGTTGCAAACAACCTCTTTCAAGTGCTGACAACTGCGCGCCGCTGTGTGCAGTTGCCAGGCGCCGCAGCGTTGGATATGTCAAACGGTGTTACGGTTTCGCAGGCATTCGGACAAATGGTTCGCGGCGACAAAGCGGCGTGCTGTATCTTGGTCAAGTAAGCGGCACTCGAAGGCATACGCTACAGTGCAAGTCAACGGAGCGAGCGCGGGCGGCCAAATCACAGCGCACTCGGCTCTCGCGTCGCGAGTGTTGATTCAGAGCTTTGCCTACATGTGCGCGGGTATTCATAAACGGCTCCTCTGAACTGCACGCGGGTCCAATGAACCAAAATGAACAGCTAACAGCGCGATAGGAATCGGTAGCAACGGTGGTACTCACCTGGGGGACGACGCGCGAAGCGGCGTGTTGTCCGTCGGCACTCCCGTCGAAAAAGGCAAAGTAAAGACACAAATACTATATAAATATACAAGAAATATCGCGCGCAGAAAATAATAGGAACACTTAGAAGCAATAAAAAATACACAGGAATAGATAAAGATAGGTAATGGAATCGAAAAACAGAGGATTAAGAGGAGCTAGGGAAGCGACAAGGCAATGCGATCTCAAGGCACAGCGGCCAGGCGAGGGACAATCTCGCCCAAAATTCCTCGCGCGCGGGCCGGGGCGCTTGGGGGATTTCGCAAAGGGGCTATTTTGCTTAATCACGGTTTTCATTTACCAAAATTGTAAATCGAGCCGATGAATGAGGAGCAATGCTTGAAAACAATGTACAATGTTAACTTCTACTTAAGCGGCTTGAAAAAAAAAATCTGGTTATGGCTGGATGCGAGGCTGGTCCCAATGCAATGCTAAGCACTTAGAGCGCCTTTCTGAACGGCATGTAAGCAATATAGCGATCAACGAGACGAGCGACGGCGACAAGCTACGAGTGCCGGCGACGAGCGACAAAGATTTCTCACTGTTGCTGCTTGCGGCGCTCGGTGTTTGGGTTTCTAGAAAACGTCGCTCATCGCCTTGATCGCTAACACCAATTGCTTTCATAAGGAGTGTCTCGTCGCGCGGCTGACTGAGCGACAGCGAGTCCTTGTTGCTGTAGCTCGTCTCATCGCTCGCCAAATCGCTTACATGAAGTACACCGCCCAAACTTTTCTGCACCGGTACAGGAGGTGCATGTGAATTGAACTAAGCTTCTGTACACCGCGAGCGTTCTCTTGACCAACTCATACTAGCGATTGTTTTCACCCTGTCGATTACATTTATGCAAAATGGGGGCTGCTGGTTCATCATATAAACCAACCATTTCTGTGTTTAATTAAAACACATCAGTGACCTAAAACGTCCTGCTATCCTAGAGTTTATGCTATAGGAATGTATCGCTTCAGATAAATTTGTTAATTTCTATTTTTAGCCCCTTGCCTCGCCAGATACAACATCTGGCCTAAAGCAGTGTTTCGGGTCTCCTTCCAAGACCTGAGGTGGGTCGTCATTCAATCCAGGAGTCGGCGGCGTCTCATGGGCGTGTTGCTGGTGCTTCTTACTGGATGGTGCTACCGGGGGACAAGTCATCATGCTTGAGAAAGGCAAGTATGGCCGCCGTAAGTACACATATTGTTTTTACCTTTTCTCGAATCCACTTTTTCAAGTTTGCATGTGCGCATCTCTCAATCTGTAAGGCGCAGCACACGCACGCGCCTCTCCGAGGCGCGTGCGTGTGCTGCGCCTTGAGCCATTTCTTTAATTTTGATAAGAAGAATGGATATGTGGGTGCGTTGTACCCTACAAATGCTTCTATAGTCAGCGTGTTATTATTCCGGAGTGCTCCAACATGTCAGCACTAGTTTCTCTGGACCATGCAAATGAGATGCAACACTAAACCACATGCTCTTGCAACAGTGCTGGGCTGAAGTACTGTGGAAGCTCTGTCGAAACAAATCTGCCACCTTATATGTGGTACAAAAAACCTCGCGTGCCTAACCTGGAGAAGGGCATTTTTGTTTTTTTGCATAGGCCAATTTTTTTTTAAACCAATCCTTCAGCTTTTTTGAAATGTTAACATCATGTGACACACAGAAGTACTGTGAACCCCTTAATGTTCGCGAGCCCTTAATTTTTGCAGCCTTTAATTTTGCGTAATCTAGTGGCCGTGATTATGTCCCCTGTGACCGCTTCGAGAAGAAATAGGGGCCACGAAGATAAGGGGTTTAACTGTACATCGGAGAAAAGAGGAGGTCATTTTTGTTTGTATGCAAGAGTAAAACCAACAACAACAATCATGGTGTCATCACTTTGTGAGCCTATCTATGTCTATTGAATGATATGAATTTTATTTTAGTTCGTTAAACATTGCTGCCTGTACGTTGTGGGATGTCGTCTTCAACACAAACAGTGGTTTTCCTCTGAAGCAGGCAGCATGGATGCGTGCCGCAGCACAACAGAGTTCATTTGCAGGTTGTACCGGAGTTTGAAGAAGGATTCACACATTCTGGGGGAATCACGATTCAGTGGTCTACCTCAAGCGTGGACAATATTTGCTCATTCTAAAAAAATTTGGCGAGGAATCGGGGATTTTCGTCAAATGTACCGTATTTATTCGAATATAAGTCGACCTTTTTTTTTTCGGAAATGTTGTCAAAAATTAAGGGTCGACCTATAATCGTGTCCAAAGAATTTCGACCTACATTCGGGACCAAATTTTGAAACCCTGGAGCTATCAATCACCTAGCCGGCGTCGCGGTAGAGCCGCGCGGCATGTTTCAAAAAGCTTTTGATGCACAAAAACAACCGAAACAACAACAGCCGACAGCCGCGCCGCGCCGCGCCGCCGGCCACGGCTCTCGCGCACATCCTTCACATCCTTCGGGCGTCGGGTTTCGCCATCGCGTTCCCCCCTCGCTGGGCAAGGGGGAAGGGGAGGAAGAGGAACGCGATGCGCCATGCACTTTGCCCTCCAACCCATGTCCCTCGCAAACGCGCACAAAAAAAAAAAAAAAAAAAGAGAAGAAAAACGGAGGTATTTTAGTTTGTTGTTTTTCGGCGGCTCGCGTGTTGCCCACGGGACTCTCAGCGTTGGCGTTGCTCGCGTCTTTGTATTTGCTCTTTCGTCGCTTGGCC